>ML814448.1:198037-223371 GCA_009831015.1 Picea engelmannii | reverse complement strand
ATCATCTTGACTGTCTGAATACCATGTTTGAATTGAGTTATCCCACTGATCAGTCTACACAAAACACAAAAAACATTTTTACTTGAAGTTACCAAGCACCTTTGGTCTACAACCACAAAGGGTTTCTTGGAGTGATAACACATATGATTAATGCTTAGTACAATGATGTATGTTTAGATGAATATGATAGCTTAGTGCCTAATGATGTGAATGAGATGATATGTTTGATCTATGTTGATGTGATTAGTCTTTGAATGTGTTGAATCTTGTTGAATACTGCATTGCACTGTAATTAGGGTTTATCTGTGTTGTAGACAAAGGTTAAGTACTAATGAATGACATCTGTTAAGTGCTTTTGTTAGAGTATTGTAATCACATATCTTTGTCCCAGATAAGGTTGCAGACACTGGAGTCCTGCAACCACCCCTGCCTCTACCTCGGGTGAGACTTCATTTGCTTCACAAGTGTTGTCAAAAGGGTCGATAGTTAGGGTTTTGTTGGTGTGTTGTTGAAGCATTGAACCCTAGGTCTACCCTTTTTCCAACACAAAGCATGAAAGTTGTTTAAGTATTCTTGTTAGTTAATTTTGTATTAATGTCATGGGTTCTGAGGCAAGGCTAGAATTTCCGTGTGCGCAGGGAAGTAATTTATGCATGTAAGAGGTTGGAATCATTGTGCACATAGGAAATCATTCCATGCACACAAAGAGAACTGAAACTGCGTGCGACAGAAGAGTGGTTGCACGCGCAATAGTAATCATGTGTCTAGAGTGGTTACATGCGCAGTATATTTGTATGTTCTGAATGATTGTGCGCATAGTTGTATTATGTGTTAATTTTGATGTTATAACTAGTGTCTAAAGAGGAAAAATTGTGAGGGCGTGATCCATCTTGGGATAATGTGCATTACCTCACGTGTTTCTACGCAGATTAATGTTGTAGTGTAGAATATGCACACTAGATTTTTGTAGTGGCATTGCTCAATAGTAAGCTGGGGATGTTATAGGTTGGGGTCAGATCATTTTGCACTACTGGTAACGAGGAACATTACTGAATGGTATCGGAGTTGTATCCCTGCTAGGAGGTTGGGTATGTATAGATCGGTATCAGAGCACGATACCCATCTAGGAGGATGGGTAAGTTACTGTACTAGTAAATGTTGGAGTTTGTTGTTAATTAATATGAAGAAGAGTTGCAAGAGCTAAGAAATAGAATGGTAGAGATGGAGAGGGTGTTGAATCCTAAACCCTTGTTTGCAAAACCATCACTACCAAGGTGCCTGGAGATATTCAAGAAGAGAATATAGGTCAACTCAAGAATTGTTGTTTGGAGTGGCCTTGTTTTCGATATTTGGGAAGCCATAAATAGTGCCTATGTTTTGGCCAAAAGGATTCTTATTCTCAAAGAAATGCTAGAATTTGAACTTAAGAAGGATGAAAGAATATGTGAAACTTATGTAGACACCTTCATTGCGAAAATGAAAACTAAAAATTATCACTTCAAACTAAAGGCCAGTGTTCCTTCCAATAACAAACTTGTAGAAATATAATGATGTCGGGATAATAAAATTGAAACCATGCAACAATTGATAGTGGCTTGTGATGGTATTAAACGTAGAAGATCTTAAGCTTTCTTTAGAATTTTTTAAGTCATTAAAAAGATAGAAGTTACATCCAATTATCATCTAAATTTTTCTCATCAATGACACTGAGGTGATTATTTACAAATGCATCATCAATTAAAAATAACATAGCTTAAAAAAATGAGTGCTAGAGTTTGCCACTATGATCGAACTTCTCCGTAGGATTTTTAGATCTTTGTCTGGTCCTTACAATCGCTTCTTGATCTGCAAATGACATGGAAACAATGGTTGGGGGTGTAATCCCCCTCATAGAGACAAGTCGTAGCCTTTGATGCAAATGGTGACAACTTCATGTGCCCACCCTTTGACTCTCCCCCTCACCTGAAGGATGCAACAATATACAATGGGCCAGCCAAAGGAAAAGTAATGGAAATAGACCCTGATCCCACCCATGCAAAAGTCGCTCGAATCTAGGAACCATGAAAGTGCATTCCTCAAGCACCCTCGACTCTGAAATATGTGATAAACACCCCTAGAATTGAAGATCAGAAACAATATATGAATGACTATGCCCTGGTAGGAAAAATTTTGGGCCTTTGTCCTTCATAACGAGATATGGTGAAATGGATTCAACATTGGTGGAGGAAAAAAGGGAATTATGATTTGCAAGGTAGCTCCAAGGGATTCTTTAGCATCATATTTCAAAACCTGGAGAATCGGAACAAAGTCTTTGATGGAGGGTTGTACTTATTTAACTCTGCTGGGATTTTTTTTAGATTCTGGATTGAGAAGTTTAGCCCAAAAGAAGATTTCTCGCATGCACCCATTTGGATCTGCCTATATTCTTTGCCACATGAATTCTAGTTAGAGGAAATCCTAACTGACATAGGTAACACCATTGGTGTTTATGTCAAATCCTTGGAGTAAACCAAACAAAGGTAGTACATTTCATATGCAAGAATCTGTGTATATCTTAACATCTCAAAGCCGCTTCCGAGTTCCATCACCTTGGAATACCAAGATGAAAAGTGGTCTCAAACTATTAACTACAAACACATACTGTTCTGATACCAAAAATTCCATGAACATGGTCACTTATTCAGGGAATTCCCTCTCAATGTAGTCCATAAGGCTCTGCCTCCATCGGGGGACAAATCCAAGGAGGGATTCATTCATATCACATGTAAACGTTGTCAAGCCCTACAGAAAACCACCCCAACTGCCCCAAAAGGCCCCTCCTCCAAAAACTCCTTTAATGCCCTTCAAAACTTGTCGGAAATCCTTCTAGGCCCTTCAGATCCTTCTGGCACTGGGCACACTCCTAAAAACACTTTTGGGAAAACTAAGGATTCTCCCATCCTGTATCAAGTCCTACCAATACCACCTTCCATCGCGGCGTTGGGATCAGACTTTGAGGCATATGAAGGGGAGATTGAAATGGAAATGGATGAACAGGAACTTGCAGGAGTTGATCTTTTCAACCTAGAACAGAATTATCAAAAAAAGGAACTGTATACCATTCCACCATATTAACTATCAAGAATCCACAAGGTTTACCTCAAATCCTTAGCGTGATCCTTAACCGGATCAACCTCAGTATTGGGTATACATCGAGGACCCACGAAGGACTTGCACAAAACCTCAAAGGAGGAAAAGAAAAAAGGCAAAAAATCCATCCAACAACTCATACAAGAAATAGGGCACTTCATGGTTAAATCGAGTCAGATCCAGTTGATATTAGACAACTTCCCTCCCCTCCCCCCCTTTATTAATCATGAAGCTCATCTCTTGGAATATAAGAGGCCTAAAGGGTCGTAGTAAGCAGTGTCTTCTATGGAATAGGATCATGGAAGAACAACCTGATATTCTCTTTCTTCAAGAAACAAAATGTGCAGGAGAAGAAGCAGATCAAATCCTCGCATGATGTTGGAAGCATGCACAATTTATAGGTTCCAATGCCACTGGATCGGTTGGAGGAATAGCCATCCTTTAGAACCCTAACACGGTCATCTTGGAGAATTTATTTTCTTCACGATGGACCATATCATCAGAGTACCAGGTTATTGGATCCCACAAAGGGGGATTTCTAACCAATGTATATGGGCCAACAACTTCAGGGGAAAAGTCTTTCTTCGTGTCCAGTCTAGGAAAGCTTAGCGACCTCACTAAGAACAAAAGATGGATTTTGGGGGGCAACTTCAACATGATCCTCTCATTTGAAGAAAAAAGAGAATGTTTTGATGACTTGAAAGTGATAACAACACATTCCATGCATTGATTGATGATGTGGGATTAATAGATCTGGTCACTACCAATGGTCTCTTTACCTAGTCCAACCGTTACTTCGGGTCTCAAAATGTTGCATGTCGACTCGACATGTTTCTTATATATGAACCTCCCATGCTCAATAACATCCCATTAGATGTCATTTTCCTTGATGCCTCTGTCTTAGACCACTGGCCCATACATTTATGGTTGGACCTCAAAGGCTCCTTAGGCCCCAAACCTCTCAGATTTGAAAAATTATGGCTCTCGCATCCATACTTCTAATCAAAGTTTCACTCCTAGTGGGAGGAGGTTGTGATTTCTCATGGCTCTCTCATGTACATATTCCAACAGAAAAATAAAAAATCCAAGTAGTGACTCAAAATCTAGAATAAGAACGCATTTGGAAACATCTTTGCAACCCAATGTGCATTGGAGACTCAAATGTAGCTCCTACAAATCCAAATCAAAGATCAAGGCCTCACTGAGTCATTGAAGGAGAAAGAGGAAACCATAAGGCAACAACTAAGTGAACGTTGCACTCAAGAGGAGATACTCTGGTGACAAAAAATATGTATCCAGTGTCTCAAGGAGGGAGAAAGGAACTCGAAGTTCTTCCATCGCTCAATGCTACAAAGAAGGCATAACCATAGAATCACCCAGCTAGTAACAGATCAGGGGCAAACCATTCATTCGCATGAGGAAAAATCAGATGGTTTTTTCTCCATTCTAGTTAATGGGGTGCCCTCTCGGCCCTTCTCTCCCTCCAGGAGCATTCACCAAGGAGACCCCCTCTCACCTTTCCTTTTCACTATCATGGTGTAGGATCTCAGTAGATATATTAAGGAAACTATTGTCGACAGATCCCTCTCAGGTCTCACCTTTCACAACCTCAATCCACCTGTCTCCCATAGCTAATTTGTCGATGACACCCTCATGATGGGGTCCCTCACTGTACGGGAAGCCCGAAGTATCATCTCCATTCTTCAATATTTTTTTGTTTCTTTTGGCATGGACATCAACAAGGAAAAATCTTTGGTCTTATTTTTTAACACCCCCCATGCTATTCAATTACACATCACTCATATCCTCGGTTTCAGAAGGGACTCCCTTCCATCGAAATACCTCGATGTCCCTCTCATAGACAAATCCCTTTGAAACATCTCTTGGGAAGATATCCTCTCTTCCTTAATTGAGAAGAGGTTCTCCTCCTAGACTTTCTATTCTTTGAACCTACCAGCCAAACTCACCCTTCTCAAGTCTATCCTTCAATCNGTCCCTCTCATAGACAAATCCCTTTGAAACATCTCTTGGGAAGATATCCTCTCTTCCTTAATTGAGAAGAGGTTCTCCTCCTAGACTTTCTATTCTTTGAACCTACCAGCCAAACTCACCCTTCTCAAGTCTATCCTTCAATCTCTCCCCATCTATTATTTCTCTGCTTTAGCAACTCCCAGTTCCATTCTATCAGGGGTAACACCACAACCACTTCTACCACCATCACCTCCCCATATTGCCAACTTATCATGCATGGCTATCCTAAATCTCCTTGATTTAATGAAGCTAACTAATGAACCCATCTTGTATGACTTGGCTTGGCCACCCATGTCGACTAAGCATCCCTTATATATTTCAAAATTCAAGGGATGATTGGGTGAATATCTAGCCAATCAAGTCATGACCTTTTATCTATGGCGTTCATTAAACAACATCACCAATGATACTATATAGCTTAGGTTATTTCAAAGAACCCTCATTGGGCCCTTGGCTGGATGGTATAACAATAATAATAATTTATTTTTAAGGACACGATCAATCCATACACCAAATTGGTGTATGAGACCCCCTTTTTTGTGGGACAAGGGGGCCCCTCCACACAATGATTTTACTGCTCAAGTCTACAGAGGTATACATACCCTACCCCCCTCTAGATTTGAACATGTGTCCTCCAACAAGGAAACATGTGTTCTTAACCATTAGGCCAATGAAGCAGTAATGTCACATGCAAAATTTGCATCATTAGCTAATGCATTCATGACCTTCTTGCAATTACCAATATGTTGTGACATGGGATTGGAAATCCTGATAGATTTTTGTCACACCACATCTACTCATATCATGGATTGTATCCATGAATAGCATAGTTGACATAGCTTTTGTAAGATAGAGTTCAAAGACAAACTCCTCTTGGATTAGTTTTTGATATCCCTTTTGCCCTTAATTTCCAAAGATGTAGACACTACCATGCCCCAGATAGAAGATAAGGTCATCCTCAAAGCACACCATTTTGACCTAATCCATGCATAGTTAGGATATTTATACATGGTCATTCTTGATGCCCCTCATCCTTTCCCTTTCGAACAAGATACTTCTGACACATCTCATGTGGAAAATAAAGTGATTGGATCTATGGGTCACGTTACAAACCCATATGGACCACTCCTTATGGAGCCAATCACTATGGTAACCATTATGGAAGAGGCAGTTCTTACCAAAGTGGCACTAGTATTACTATGGACAACGTACATGTGAATACTTCAACATGCCTCGTACCTCTCTAAACAACCCATATAATGGACTAAGTCCATTGCACTCTTGTACTAGTATGCCCCCCTTAGGATCACATGATTCTCAACACTTACATGGACCCTCATTTAATCCTAAAAATTGTAGTAGAGATGTGTCTACATCATATAATTTATAGATCCCATACAATTTTCCTCCATAGGCCAATCCCTATGTCCCATTCCCTAGCCTCCTAACAGGGATTGTGACACCACAAAGCCCTTCACAATAGGTTGGGGTCAACTTTGTTCAGCCTTCACCTACTCAACAAATTCAATCATTTGAGTAGTTGAACATGAAAAATCCCTCAAACCCGAAAAATAACGGGAAGAAGAAAGGAAAGAACAAAACACAAAACCCTTTGCAAGGACTAGGAGACAACTACCCCAAACCACCCAATAACATAGGGAAAAAACCCAACTCAAGAAGCCTAAACTAGAATTATGGCAACAACAACTAACCTAAATGAGGAAATAAGAATGATCTTAGGACCAACTTCCCTTGTGTGTTATGTGGTGAATTTGGACATTACACTCACCAATGCCCCCAAATTGTTGAATTCAAATAAATTAACTAAATTGTGGCTAACTGTAATAAGTGTGCACGTGCACACACACACACATACAATAATATAATAATAATAATAACAACAACAATAAATGATAATAAATAATAAATAATGAAAAGACATGTTTTAATGAAAGGACATGTCATTTAGTGAAAATCCATCCGCTTAGGCATATATACAGGGCCCCTCATTATAATTCAAATATTCTATCATATAATCTATCATTTTTTATTCAATACAATATTTTAATCTAGATGGATTCTTTTATATTATTCCATTTATTTTGGATATTCAGTTCATCAACCAGAATAGTTCACCGCTTTTGGTATCAAAGCAAAGTTTGATCCTGCCCTTTGGCCACTAGACCCTTGGTCAAAATTTTGTTTCCTTTGGAAACACTATTGGCCTTTCGCCACTCATATTTTCAAATTTCTTGGAACTCTAGGTATTTGACCAAAACTAGACCCTGGGCTATTTAAAGTTAAGAATTTCACTGCAAATTCCAAACAAACCATCAACTACTTCACAAAATTGAAGAGAAATCACAAATTATCATCTTACTAGTGAAACAAACATGAAATAAATAAATTTCGTTGCAAATTCAACACGAAATAGAAAATGAAGTTGTGGATATGATTAGTGATCCTTGTGAAATAGTGGCTACTACGGTATAATATGTGCAATAAATGTGAAGTGTCCACTACAAGTAGTTAACACATAAGGATATTAAGCCCTAAAAGCATATATGGAAATATTTCAAACACCACAAATAATCCATTGCGAGATACAATTGAAAGTACTTTTATGAAGCCATGGATAACATCAATTTGTTGTAGAAGTACCCAGTTGTTGTCATCAAGGGTACATCCAAATTTATTATCGGTTAGTGAATATGGGTCAAGGGTTTTATCAATCACGAATCTAGTGGTTTTAAACATTAAAGCCAAGAATCATCAATGCAGAGGTCGCAACCAGTCAACACCCATCATTTTGGGTCAATAAGAATTAAAGGTTAAAATTTCAAGTAAAACAAAATTTAAAGGTTAATATGGATTAGAGGTTAATTGACACCAGTCAAAGAATAGTCGACCATTAACCTATTTGGAAGTGATCACATTATATAAAACCCTAAGATAACTAATAGCACAACATCTAAGGCATCAAATTTTATTTAATAAAGTATTGAAAGCCAAAAGGGTTATATACTGGAGATTATAAATCTCTTGAATATTAAGTGGGATTTTATTACAGTTCAAAGAAAGTAATAAAGTGTAGTAGCTCAAGGTGTAAAGGAATATATAAGTTTCATAATCATAGTATCATTTAATATTAATTATTGACGAAAGTGAAATGGACTCTAATAATCAAGAATAGGGGAGATTTCCTAAAACCTCGAAGAATTATGTTCCAATGCTACTTAGAATTAAAGGGACACTTGCATGGAAATATATTACTATTTCTATTTCCCTCATTGAACGTAATAATTGTGTTAATGTGGAATTTTCTAACCAACTAGTGATTTATGAGTCAAATATAATTGAAAATCTAGAATTTTGGGACAAGAAACAATATGATATAATTGATTTACAATTAAACATTGGAGATTATACTTGTGTTTCACAATTCACTGTTAGATCTTTGTGGAGCGATGATGGTGACATAATTTTTGGTTCACCCTGGATGGAGACATTGGGGACTTTCATATTAAACACAAAGAATAATTTTTTGACATTCCCCTATAAAAAGAAGAAGATAACATTCCAGGATGTTAAATTGGATTCAAATCCAATAATGTTAGAAAACCTTAAATATATATCAAAGGTTATGCTTTAAGATAGTCAAAAGATGATACAAAAGGTGCTAAAAGAATTTGACAAGGTTATTGTAGATAAAGATGAATGAATTTCTTGCCTTAAGAATTATAGTCAAAACTTGATCACACAGATTAAGAAGTTAAAAGGTGAAAAGAAGTCACAACAAGAAACACTAAAGCAACTTACCAATAAGAAATCACTTATTGCTAAAGAAATAATGATTGATCTCATTAAAATAAGGAAGTCACTAGCTGTAAAAACCCAAACTGTGGAAAAAGGAATCAACACATTTCCAAATGAAATATTATCAACCAACATATCATCAAAAGTATCAAAAGACGAGGTTTCCATAAATAAAATTCAAGATACAAAGATGCCTTATCGTCATCCAAATTATAAATCAACAAGCTAATCATTTGTATTAATCAACAAGCTAACCAAAGAAGAAATAAAAATGAGAAGCTAAGTGAAGATCCTATTATATTGAAGAGAAGCTCAAATTTGGAATGTTTTCATTCTCCAATTCATAGAAGATGTTGCCACACAGTGTTGACTCACAAACTCGCCACTAATTATACAACCTGTAAATGATTGCAAGGCATACTAAAAACTTATGATATATATAATTAGTAGGTAGGACCCTAGAAGAGAAAAGCAAATGGTAGTTTATTTTTCAATTATTCATGAAGTAAAAATATATGCATGATTGATGGTTTGATTGTGAAAGTTTAAAAGTTATGATGATCTTCATTTATCCATGGAAGTAATAGTGTTTTCTTCCTTTTAGTATAATTATGAGATCTATTTATTTGGTTACATGTGAAAAAGTGAATACAAGTTGCAAATAATTGCAAGGCATACTAAAAACTTATGATATATATAATTAATAAGTAAAAACTTATGATATATATAATTAATAAGTAGAACCCCTAGAAGAGAAAAGCAAGGCATACTAAAAACTTATGATATATATAATTAGTAAGTAGAACCCCTAGAAGAGAAAAGCAAATGGTAGTTTATTTTTCAATTATTCATGAAGTAAAAATGTATGCATGATTGATGGTTTGATTGTGAAAGTTTAAAAGTTATGATGATCTTCATTTATCCATGGAAGTAATAGTGTTTTCTTCCTTTTAGTATAATTATGAGATCTATTTATTTGGTTGCATGTGAAAAAGTGAGGTTGAGATCATTAATCTCTAAAGGATCTATTATACTACATACATTCATGCTCGTGATGTGCCATTACATGATGATCATGTCTTTGGAAGACTCATTTTGATCACAAGGTATAAAGGTTTGTTACATGTACCTACAAAGTCACATTATACTTCATGACCAAGGAAAACATATCATGATAGTAAATATAGTAAATCCATTTTATAACAAGTAAAGATATTCAAATTGCAAGCATATCATGGTTATAAAACTCGTTGGATATACTTATAAAAGGGGGTTGTTGCATTCATAAATTGTTTGGCCTGCAAAGGTTTTGATTATATACAAACATACCACAAACAATTAAAGGTCATTCGAATCGCATATCATAATTGTTATTTGTTATATGGCGGTCATGAACTATGTTGCAAAGGTGATATAATGTGTTATAAAGGTTGAAATATTGAATTACATATAGCATATGGTATAAGGGTTGGGGTTGACATTTCAGACTACAAATGAAACTTTGGTATATGCATTGGATGCTTAAGCGATAGACTTGAAACGCTCACAATGGTCATTCGTTATAAATGTTGTTTTAATATATTTAAACCCTAACAACAGTCTCGAGCCGTCATTTGGATATAAAAAGTGGAAAGTTGATATGTGAATTAACACAGGCTGATATGGCATGTGGCCCCCTGCACATTTGGCACTCATTTTAGCCAATAATTGGTTGCCATGTCATTTGTTTGGAAATGGAAATCAAATGTGACATAGGGTAGGTCACATACGTGTGTTTGAAGTGATGTGATGGCCTCCATGCATTCAATACACAAGGATGTGAGCATTAACGCCTATGTCCCACGTATACCACCCTCAATCTTGGTTCTGGGATTTCATTTTTGCTTCAAATTGTTGAAGATCATTGCAATTACAAGTTTCATCTTAGGTGGTTTCTTAATTGTTTACACTAGTTTTTTGCAAGTATTTGAAGGATCTAGCAAAGGTATGCATGCATCAACTTTTCCATCCATCAACTATATATGTTTTTGCAATTATAGTTTAAGGGTTGGCTATGTTTGACTGGTTTTCGGTGTGTTCTCCCTCCCTGGATTTTCGTTCTAAGTGAAAAGATGGCTTTGCAAAAGAAATGGTTATGTTTCTATTCTTTCCTACATGCATTAATTTTCCATTTCTGTTGAACGGAAGTATGGTTCTTGTTATGGGAATAGCTCAGTTGCATTTTTTTGACATGGGTTTGATTTTTTTGGGTTTCTTACTATAATGTAGGGCAGATTTTGGTTTGAACAAGGTATACCCATGACACCATAAATCAAGCTATTAAAATATATGTTTTTTCGGGTATTAAGATCCATCTGAAGAACATAAGATTTTTCAACTATGTCTATGTCATAAGCTTCATTACCTTCATGAAGGACTTTGCAATTCACAATCATGTTGTCTTCAGTCTCGTCGACTTTGAATCTGCGATACCCTACTGTTGGAAGTGGGTTTTTTAACCCATACTTGATGAATTTCAGTTAAACATATTGTTGAGCCATAGCCCTAATGAGTTTCAAATTAAACTTCAGTTCTTATTAGTTTTCAAAGGCATATTGTGATGGGTCAAAAATTTTGTTGTAAAATTACCCAGTCTCTGTCAGTCATATGTTTGAATGTACTCTTAGTCGACTCAAAGCTTCATATAATTATGGCCCATGTATTTTTTTGGTCAAATGTAAGGTTTGACAGTTGATAAAGGCACAAATATCCAGATGAGTTCGAAAAAATAATACTATCATGCAATGTTTAGAATCTAAAGTTTACCTGCTGAGTTGATTTTGGGGACTACCTACTTGTTTGCAAAGCTTGTTTTGAAATGAATACTCTGTTGCCAGATTTTTGTCAATATGTCAAATTGACATCAACACTCATATTCTAAATGAGATAGATCATAATGAAATGAAGTTTAAAATGTATAATGAGTTGTTAGGATCATAGATTTTGTTTCAAAATTGCAACACAATTGGATATATGTATACTTGGCATTCATCCAATGATAAGACATAGAAATATCTTGGCATGTCGATATAAAATTTATGTTTGACTATATGGGATGAAAGTTGAAAGAATTTGGATCACAAGTATTAAAATAGCATGTATGTGTTTTCTATTATGCATACAGGACCAAACTCCCTCATAGTTTCACTTTTCATACATTGTTCCCAAATTCCCAAAATCATTTATCATTTAATTCCATAGTATTCTCCCTTGGTAGGATCTTCTTCAGTGTGCACCATCATGCTAGTTGAAGAGGCACCACTTGCATCTTCCTTGGCATCAATATCATTGTCTATGCTGGAAATCTCATACCCTCCTATCAAGACTATTAACCAAGTGTCAAATCCTATAAATCCCATTCTTCTTTCTACCATCGAGAGTTGTTGGACATCCAATAATGGCAATGTTGATTATTCCAAGGCCCTTCATAGGGATACCAATGTGTTGTATTTCAACCCCATCAATAGACCCCCCATTGAAAACATCCCCTCACTTAATCCTTAACCAGGTTGCACCTTTGATTACCTCCACATAGGCAACCATAGAGTCAATAGTGCCTCTCAACCCTCCAATTACACTAAACACTGGTAAAACGGTTGGGAACAAAAAAAAATCGCAGGGGGGAACCAATACCCCTTGTTTGACTAAAGCCACCCAAAATATTTCTCAAGTTCAAGTTCTACCTCCCTGCATCCTCTGTAAAACCAACGACCATGTCACTAACCTCTACCCCACGCTTCTAGAATTAAGAACCTTCTTCATCCACTAGTAATGACACCATTATTTTTGAACCCACCAATTAGGGGAACCCCCCAATTTCCCCCAAAGGAACCTACGAAGGTGTGCAATAACACATTGTGAACTAACCGTCAATCTGCCTTATGCTCCACATTTGTCCACTACACTCACCATTAATTGACTCTCCCTCGGTTTCAAACTATGCTTGCCATAGTTCAACAAATTGCTACCCCGTAGAAATCACCTTTAGAACCTCACCAACAAGTACCCCCCTCACTAGTGGAAAATACCAAAGACTCCACCTCCATTTATTACATTTCCACCTCAATAGGGTCATGCATTAGTTACCCTTGTGCATTGTTAATCTCTAAAGTTGTCCTTGATTGTTAAGGGCAAGCTAGGGAACCTTAGTTATTGCAATGGTTTATCAATATTTAGTTTTTTAGGTTACACTTTTAGATCAGGTTTCTAAAAGACTCAGCTTAGTCAATGACACTCGTTCTGATAAATTAGGTAAAATGGAGATAAAATAGAAGAAAACTGCAAGTTTCACAATTTGTTCACTTACAGAGATGATTCTTGATCCCAAATATCATTTAGAAACAAGAAGGAAATACTTAAACAAAAATCCTGTAACAAGTGAGTAAACAACAAAAATTTTGACTTAAATTCAACATGAACATAATAAATCACATGCTTTGTAAAAAGATTCAGTGCATTCATGTAAGATAGAAGAAATAACACAAGAATAAAGTAGTCTAACCATCAAAATTATTTTTCCATTGAGTGAAAAATGTAGTAGATCCCAGGCATTACAATCCAAGTCAAAATGTTCCTTTAGCACCACAAAAATTGAACCCCCAACTCTGTCAACTAATTTCCTCTTTATACACAGAGTTAGTTTCATCATATCCTAAAATCTAGATACAGTTTTGATTAAATCCTGATATCTGGCTAACATATAGGAATTACATTCCATTTCATTCATTGCATTACAACAATAATCTAGATTTTATACAAAGAGTTGATTCTAATACTAAATCACAATCCCAAAGATATCCTTGACTTGCAAAATAGAATCTATAGCAACTGCTCCAAAGTAGATGTGTTGGAGACCTAATCTTCGAACTTGTATAGCTTGCAAAAGGGTCCTTCAAATTCTCGAACTGCTTTATCATCTTGTCAAAACATGGCTACCAAAAAAAAACTGTCATTTCTAATGGAAATGAGCTCAAAATTTGAAACAACTAGCAATATTGAGATAGCTTGGAGCATTTTTCATTTTTGAGCAGAAGATTGACCCTTTTCTTGTTGCAGCTTAGTCTTAAGCACTACATTTCTCCAGTACAACTCGATGTTCATCTTTCTAACTTTCTTTAACAACTCACGCTGTGATTTGTGTTTTTCTTTCAGTCTTTGGACCCTTTGCTGCAACTTACCATTACATACTTCAAGTGTTTTCTTTTCTTGCTTCAATTCTTTAATGGTCATCTGAAACTCTTCAATCCCCTGATTTCTTGGTTCAAACTATGTTTTTTCCCCATATACACTTTGATTTTCTTCAACAGATGTAGATCTATTTAGATCAATATATCTTTTAGGTTTATTTCACTTCCTGTCATGTTTATGCTCTTTTGAAGGTGTTTCTTCGATGATTTCCTCTATCATGGCTTTAGGTGGGCTATATGCTCTTCCTATGTATGAGTTTGATAGTTCTTGCAGTTTTGAACTGTAAGTGGGGTCCTGTTTTATTCCTTCATCAGAGGATTCAATCTTCAACATTGGCTACAACTTTTTCCCCTCTTGGTTGCCCTTGTTGATTTCTTCCTTACATATCTGCAGACCATCTTTCCTTTCTTAGGAGTTTGTTCTGGACTATCATCCTCCAAGATAATCAGGTTATTTTCCTTTAAAGAGGGTTTGAATAAGGATTTAGACTTAAGTTTGAGTTTATTGGTAGGGCAAGTTTTAGGTCTATGAGGGCAGCTTGCAGGTTGTTTACACTTCTTCTTCTTGTTATGTCTTTCCTTTCGAAGTTCCTCTATTGGTACATCATGAGATTTTGTTTTAGGTTCAGATTTATCTTTTTGTAATTCTTGTATCCTTTGTCTTGTCATCCTCCTAGTGTAAACCCTATCACAACTTACAATACCCTATTTTGAAACAAAGGAATTTGTTTCTTGTTTGATTTATGTTTTTGGTTGCAAATCAATATTTCTCTTGCTCAATCTAGTTTGCCTTGCCACAAGAACAACTTCCTCTTGTTCTTTTACTATGCTCTTTGATGTACTACCCTCTTGCTTCGAAACTCTAGTTTTCTTGTTAGGTGTTGTTCCTAGTGTTTTTAGAACTTGTTCTTCAAACCCTAATGAAAACAACAATTGTTTCCAAGACACCTGCAACTCACTTAATGCATATATGACCAATATTTTAATCAGACCTTCATCATTAGTTTTTGGATTACTATGTACCTTCTTTTCCATTTTGGTCAGGCTCTTTAACAGATAAAAGGGCAAGTTCATTTATGCATCTCCATTTAAGTGCATTAAAAATCTCATATGGTAACAGTGAACATAAGAACACCTACCCTCATAGGTTATATACCTATGAACAACAACTAAGACATTCTGCCATTATTTCTTGAGCCACTTATTTGGAATGCTCTGGCTTTAGTCTAGGTTATGATGTTCTTCCATTAAAAACTGATTACACATACCTGAAGCAAGATTATTCTTCTTCCACCATCTTTCTCCTTTAACAAATAGATGACAATTTGTTGCAATGGAATGCTATGTAACATGAATCAACACATTTCCCAATCAACTTTGAAAACCATCGAAATTCAAGGCAAATAACTTCAAAATTTCTTTGTGATGCCCCTGGAATTTGCAGATGAAATTAAACCATCCACCATTTATGAACTTATCCATAATTTGTGTGCATTCTTCTAGTAACTTGACCCAATCTGGTTTGAGTCGAAGAACTCGTCCTCCCTTCTTAGGCGACATGTTATGAATTGTTAATTATGTACACTTGCGAATGCTTAGGGTTTGACTTTGGGCTCTTAAGAATACCTGCACATAAGAGCTGATGCACATGAATTTTGGCTACAAAATACAATTAGCTACATTTAGATTTATTCAAAATCCTTTTCAGAATTTGAAATCATAGGTTTGCATGTTTCGATTTGTGCCCTATCAATTGGATACATGAGGTACCATCATGATCTTATTTGAGCAATTAAAATTGGGCATAAGATGTAGTAATCATTAAAGAAGATGACAAACTTGAGAACCATAACTGTTTACACAATTTTCGCATGATATTGGGCTTCTTGTCGCAATCATCGGGTTTGAAGTACGTTTGAAAAATGACTTCTCGTGTGCTACCATAATAGAGCTATTCTGGTAGTGACACTGTTTTGTATTTTGTACCTAGATAAATGCCTTGATTTGTGAATAGAAAATAACCATTGTGATGTGACATATCCTTTTCCATATGAAATCTCAAACTATCCTAAAAGAAGCAAATGAAAACTAATTTAAATCAAAGCAAATCACACCAACAAGAGAGATATAAAGTATAAAAAGGTGCAACCAACCAAAAACAAATAGGTTCAATACAGGTTTTTATGGAATAGGCTGAAAATCAAGGATAAAAGGTGGTAGTGTGTCTAGGGACTAACATGCACTTTGCAAGCAATGCAACCATTATACCGTATGTTTCCCATCAATAATTTAGCATTGTATTCACCATGTTTCCTAATGATTGTGATCCTCTAATCCCCCCTTGACCTTAGGAATCCGATTGTTTCATCTCCTACTCCAGTTAAATCACGATTAGAACCTTAGCATAAAATATTGCCACCATTGATGGTAGATAACCCTAAATCCACTACCATCTAATACATCTCCACGATGATATGGACTATAACCTCCAATGACCCTTCGTTTCTCTTGGGTATCAACATTTGGTCACCCCTTTAGGAAGAGTCAACAAAAACCATATGGCTGGAATCTCATTCCACTTATATCATCTCTACATTTGCAGGATCCTCTGTGAGAAAATGATTTGTCATACACACATGACATAGATGGTAGCCAAAAGTCATGTGGATCACAAACCACAACATCATATGAATATATCACCTCAATGAACCAAATATTCATTCTAACAAGGACATCCTAGAGGCCATTAATGCTCCTAACTACCCCTGGGATGCTATGCATTATCATTCCTTCCTCCTCTCATGGGATACATTCACCCCCACCACCTCGCCCAACCAATGCACAGTCGAGGCCAAAGATTTTGTCCCCTAAGGTCGCGTCAATTGGTTTAAACACTATATACTATGCACCAACATATTTGAGGAGGGAAACATGGAAAATGTTTCACCCACTATCAAAGTGAACATTTTTGTTCCATGTGGCATTATTGAAAACATTTGCTTGGGAGTATCTTATTCTACTAAAGAGGTAGTGGCATACAAAGGTCTCTTATAGGCCCTCTCCCTCATGGATGTCTTTGCATGGTCCTATTCATAAATGACCGAACTCAATATAACCATTGTCGAATATCACATTGATACATGGCCAAATGCATCCCCTGTCTAGTAGAAACAAAGGCCCCTCCACCCCTAGAAAGTTATGTCCATCAAAGTAAATATTGATAAACTCCGCAAGGCTAGATTCATTTACCTAATCATATATACCTTGTGTGTATCAAATCCAATCCCTGTGAACAAAACATTGGGCACCATGAGTATATTTTATTGATTCCTGTGATTCGAACCAAGCTTTCCCCAAAGGAACCTTTCCTATCCCCTTCATTGACCAAGTCATAGATGCATGTGTAGGGAATATGGCAATAGACGGGTTCTCAGGATACAATCAAATTAATATTCATTATGCTAATGAGTACAAGACCACTTTTACCACGTCATGGGGCACTTTCATCTATTGCATCATGCTATTCAGTTTGGTAAATGTTGGAGCCACCTTTCAGTGCACATGTCCTACACCTTCCATGATTTTCCCACATTATTCTAGTTTGACTCAACAACCTCTGCAACCGATCAAAGAAATGGTCGCAACACCTAGTATAATACCTCTATACCATTTTTCCATGGTGCGAGAAGTACAACATCTGCTTGAACCCCCTCAAGTGGTCTTTTTGCATCACCATTGGTTGTTTATTGAGGTTTATTGTCTCCCAGTAGGGGATCATAGTCAACCCCTTAAAATTCCAAGTCATAAGTAAAATTCCCCCTTTGCAAACATTGCATTAGTTACGAAGCCTACAAGGAAAATCCAACTTTGTATGCCACTTCATTCCTGATTATGCGACTTGCACTCGTGGATTCCTAATATTATTATGTCAAGACATCCCCTTCATATGGGATGACTAGGTGTAAGAATCTTTTGATGCATCAAAACAAACACTCTCAAACATCCCATTAATCAGGCCCCCATAATTTAACAAGGATTTTGTTCTTTATGTTAAGTACCTTAGATATGAAAATGCTATCACATACAAGATAACCAAGAATGTCATAGAAAATTACCTTGACTTCATTATATAAATATACCCTCAATGTTGGGAAACACCTTCCAATTGATCATTTTATGGAAGGAATTTGCTCACGTTCACTTGCCTCTTTAGGTTAGGCAACCTCTCAATGAGTTAATCTCCAAAAACAAAAAAAATTATTCACCTTTCATAAGGAGGACACCATCCTTATTTATAACTAACAAGAGAATCCTGACCATAACAACCTCCTAACTACCTAGTTGGCCTTCTTTAGTGAGGCCTCATTACATTTATTCAATATTGACCACCATAGTGGGCCTTATTAATCAATAACAAGCATAGTGAACTTAGTCCACCTTACATTAAATGACCTCCATTATTATTACTCAATTATGAGTCCGTTATCTCCCCATTACACCCATAGGGAGGATCCCAACATTCCATCCCCTTAGAAAAATATTGCCACGCTATAGGGAAAAGACCCTCTAGCGGAGGTTATAGCGAAGGCTTTTAGTGTTAAAAAATTGACAAAAATTGTCAAAAAAACCTCCGCGAAAACCTCTGTTTTTTTGTAGGGGATGGTTTTACGGAGATTATAACGAAACTTCATTATAATTATAAAAAATTGGGCGGGCGGAGGTTGTAGCGAATTTTTTTCCATGCGGTGCGCTTCACATGCCATACTCATCAGTGCGATTAAAACATTAACGCATCGGAGCCCCGATGCATTTATACAAAATACAGCTTGATGCTTTAATAACAACAATGCACCGGTCAAATCTATGATACCAAGCGCCAATGCGTTCTTGAACTTAAATCCCCAGTGCTCACATATCATCCAAAGCATCGGGGTTGTCCAAGAAATATGGGGCATCGATGCTCTTATAAACATAAACGCACTAGTGCCTTAATAGGAATAAAGCATCGGAAAATCAATAATAACATGCACCGGTGTGTTCAAAAACAAACACAACTGGTGCATGATGTCGAGAAGGCTTCGATGCAGACTTGTGAAAGAGAAGCACCGGTACGCTTATAAATTGAACTGACCGATAAGCCGTATTATTATTATAATTTTTGGTTAAAATATTATTAATATTGGTGCTTTTTCAATTTATGTCAGCACCAGTGCGTATTATGTTACAACACCAGTGCATGTTATAATTAAAGGCACCGGTGTTTTTTATCATTGAATGCACCGGTTGTCATTTTCTCTTTTCATAAGCATCGACCTGTGACAGTGCACAATTATTATTATTTTTTAATTCCATTGTTTATCAAAAAATTGGCATATATCTTATAATAGTATTCATATGAATTAATTTTTGATTAGTGCATTTGGATATGATGTTTGGATTATCTTGTTATATCATCAGTGTTCGCATCTCTTCGTCATAATATTTAATCATCCATATATTTATTCAGCGATGTAACATTTCACTTGAACATTGGACAACACAAAAGAATAAAACAAAACATATTTTATTATATATGAATAAGAGGCTTTGTGTCATACAAAATGGGATCCTTATTGGTAACCCCTTCTCTTTCAATTGGGACAGTACTATGTCCATTACATTAAACAAAATGTTTGATTTTCACTGACAATTATTTTAAAAAATACAACAACTTGCATTGATATCCAAATATATTGGTCATCATTCTTCATTGGAACTGTTGTCAGATGTGCTCGAGCTACTTCCATGACTTGGGTTATTTGGTCGAATGTTTTGTTGATTGGCTCGATTGTTTTCCTCTTCTTCAAATGATTCCATCTACAAAAATAAAAAGAAAGTGTAATGAGTGTATCTGCATTGGTGAGAATAATGAAAATTGAAATAAATAATATACATGAATGCAAATTGAAAAATGACATACCATAGCAAGAATTGAGTCATGAATGATACAATTTTTTTCAAAACCAAATCTCATGCCTTATGTCAACAACTCTTATGTTGGCACATTTCCATACTTTCCTGCAGTTTTAACATACCCCATAATAAATTATAGATTTAATATAAAATATTTTTTTTGTTCCATTAATTATAAAATGAGAGAACTAAAACAACATAGATACTTACAAATTCCACAATTAATTTTTGTTATGCCAACATATACTCACAACCCTTAACCCAATTTCAATCAATTCTTGCGATGACTCTTCTTTGTATGTTAGCACCTGTTTGAAGACATTCAAGGATGGTTGTTGTAAAACAACTTAAAATATACAAAAATGAAATATTAAGTTTTTATTTATTTATTTTATAAGTAAGATTGTATAAAAGTCTATCAAAATCAAATATTACAAAATACTTTCGTTGCTCCAGGCTGTAAACACTGAGTTGCCCCAAGGGGAAACTAGCTAAGCCAGCCGAACAATTCCAAAGGTTAAGTCTTAAACTGCCAAACATAACAATGTTTCTACTGATATTAAAAAAACCCAAAATCCAGGTCCCTAAAGGTGACCAGCTTAACAATAATATCCATAGACATTAGCTGATATAGGTGGCATTCATGAGGCAAAACCACATTAACACACATAGAAAAATAACAAAGACACATGTACATATCACGTAGTGGGGCTGTATTGCGGCCATGCGTCCAAGAAGAAGGCATCGAGTGTGGAGTCCTCGGGAGGAGCTGGCTCCTCCTCGATTGGTGTCCCTTCCAGTTGCATGGCGTCCTCTAGCTGGGCTGGTGGCATGTTCTCCTCCTGGACTGGTGCGTCGTTCTTCGAAGTCCCCAGTGGGGGATTTGGTGCCAATACTGGTGTCGCGGCTCTTGTTGCTTGAGCTTCTTCTGCTGGGGGATGGTGGGCACCCTACAATGTTGAGAGAAAATGCAGGAATTGTGAAGCTTTTCCATACAAAATCTCCAGGCGAAATCAAAGGTCATCCAAGTCCTGATGTAAGTCAAATACCAAGCCTTGCAGCAGTGTGAGGCTTGTTTGTAATTCAAAATCTAGATCAGTGCTAGAGTCGGCTCGTGAGTGAGGTTCCTAACGTGAATTCTAGCTTGCTTCAGGGCCGTCATCTTGAGAACGAGCACTAAGAAGTGGGGCCTGAAGTGACTGGGAGGTCGAGCGGGCCGGTGACTTGGGAAGAGCCAATGGAACTGGGTGCGAAGAAGAGGTCGAATTTCCCATGGGTCCTGGATTGAATCCCAGCGAAGTTCCCGAGAAATCAAGCCACTCCATCTTGTAGGAAAATGATGATGAAAGGGGTAGGAGGCTGGCTGGAATATGAGTCAACTGCTCCAGGGAGGAGAACGAGGTTGGCAACGAGGAGGAGGAACTATAGGAGGGTTCAGGTGGGGGGTGGAGGGACAAACGTGGTCAGCTGGGCTGCCATGACGAACCTCGTCTGGACTTGCCTCTCTGTCTGGGCATCTCTAAAACACAAGGAGGGCGAGAACGACTGGGAGTGAGCGACAACGGGCCAAAGAGTTGTTGGGCAGGAGGCCGAGCTCTGGAGAAATCAACCAAGAGAGAATGAGGTATCTGAAACACCTAGTGCAGTTCATAAAACCCGAGGAGCTAGTGCATTTCATTAAACCAACACATGCACAGAGTAAAAGTGAAACAATGGTGTTGGTCCATTGAAGGGACGACAAGGCAAAGCAGGGCGCACTGAGAGTAACGGTGCCCTGTCTCATGTGAGGTCGGCTTAAAGGGATTAAGGTGGTGGGAGGGGGATGCACGCGTCCATCACATGGTTGACGTCACGGTGGCTCTCTCCTGTCTGCTTCGTTGGACGTGTGATTCCCACTATCACCCCATCCAGGGAAAAATGAAATCTTAAGTTAATGTTATAAGGAAATGAAAATTACTCACAAACTTTGCTATCAACCATTTTCTTCCTTGTCGTTTTGTTTTATGTGCTAAATGAGTTCCATTTTGTTTTCTTTTCTGCAAGAAAATACTTGAAAAATAATAATTAATGCTAAATTATTTATTTATATGTACCTAATAGAAAAAATCAATGATTTCATACATTCGAAACACATTGTTGTTGAGATGGCTCCTCCAGCGATGCAATTATGTCCATTTATTTTACCATCTCCTTGTACAATTTTTTCGATATTCCTACTGGCATATTTTGGATATCAGCGCATTGATCCTTTGGGATTTTCATAATCTTCTTGAAAAAAAGTAACATGACAATTAAATATTTTTATATTGATATATGAAAACTAAATATAACAAAATTGATAATAATTATTTATGAATGATTTGTAGTAATATATACATATTCTAGAAAAAAAAATTTAGGAATATTACTTTTTGAATGATTATTTTTTGTTGTTGTATGTTTTTGCTATTGCAAATCTGACAGGTCTCATTGACCATTGCTCTGGAAACATTTCCTGTAGTTTAGATATAACCTGGTTCTTCGAATCATTGGATTGATTTCTGTATTGTAAGTGGAAAGTACGTCTATACGTTCGTTACACTATATCCCTCATAGTTTTGTAAAAGTTTTCCCTCCTTTCATTAACTTCCAACACCACTCCAGATGAGCTAAGGACCAATTCATCATCATTTACATCTTCTATAATTTTGATTTTCTTGGGATGACATTATGTTCCTTCGTTGTTGGTCTCAGTTGTAGAACATTAAACATATGTAAATTAATAAATTGTTTTGAACATGTTATCTATTTTAAGTAAAATTAATGAAAATTCAAAAAAAAACTCATATTGAATAGAATTTTTCCATTCACCTCGTTCATCCTTTTGCAATTTTTCCATCAAGCTTTTACGCTCTTCTGCACTTAGATCACAAAGAATCTTATCGAGCTTCCTCATTTTATGGCTTTGTAGAACACACACTAACCAATACATATTAGTTAAACTTACATATAGTTCAAACATATTAATTTTTTATAGAATTTACAAAGAACTTGCCTTTTTAACATATTAATTTTGTATAGAATTTATAAAGAACTTACCTTTTTTTCTTTTTTGGATGTGCTATCTTTGTATCCATCATAATTTTTGTTACTTGAACTATTCTCATACATTTTTTTATCAATATACAACATGTACCATTTAATACAAAAGATATTAAATATATTTTATAAATAAGTCACATAATTTTCACCCAAAAAAAGTATCATGGTGTGTTGTATTAATATTAAAGCACCGATGCATTACATGTTATCAAACACACCGTTATAAAAAATATTTAAAAGAACAATAAATTAGAGTGGTGCGTAATATATCGTTAAAATCACTTATGCGTTTAATGTTAAAAGTGCACCGATAAAAAAGATTTTAAAAAACATTAAATTACAACGGTGTGATAAGTATCATTAACAAGAGTGCTCCAATTGAAAAAAACGAAAATAAAAAATACCATAAACAAATAAATTTACACATCCATGAACTATTTTTTTTAATTATTTGTGGCATAGTCGGTGTGTTTGTATATATAAGCACACCAGTGCATTATATTACATAAGACACATCGATTACCCAAAACTGTTTTTTTTTTTAAATGTGACAGGTCCAAGAAGGTTTGGATCTGATGCATCACATGTCAAACGTTTTTTATATGGAAACATAAACCCATTAAATCTAAAAACCTAAAATGAAAATCTATAATTATGAAGTGATATAGTGAGTTAAACCCTAAGTTGAAGTTTTGCAGTCACACAAACAAGAAGAAGCAAGGGTTTAAGGTAAGTATGAATAATTTTGTTGCTCCAAAAGGGTTTTGAATGAATTGCCATACCCTTCCAATTTTGATCTTCTGAATAACTCTACTTTCAAATATATTGATCTGTTGTTCCACAGTGCTCCCTTGTATGTCTCTCTTGCAAATCTATACTCTGTAAATTTTCGAAAAATAATAAAATATCGAATAGCTTAATACCCATGAAAGAATTTATGAAAATTGTTTTAAATGAATTAAATTCTGATCTTCTAAATAAATCTTGTTGTTCTAAAGTATTTTGTTCCTCCACGGTGCTCTCTGGTATGGCTCTTTTGCAAATCTTTCCACTGTAAATTTTGGTAAAATAATGAAACAGTGAATAGGTTTTTACTATTTAAATGACTTTATGAAATTAAATTTTAAATTCCCGCTCATTTTTCAATTGTAAAAAAACAAAGTCGCGGTTTTTTTTTTCTTCGAAACTTTGGTGCGTTTATTAATTTAACACATCGGTGTGGATATGTATACGATGCACTAGTGCGTTTTAAAGTTTTGGAGCAACAATATTGAATAATTATTTTTTTATTATTTGAATTCATGGTACTGGTGCGATGTGTATATAAACGCTTTGTGCTTTACAATGTTATAGACACACTGGTACGTGTTTGTTACAGTAACGCACCGTTATGTTTTCAAAGTTATCTGAATTTTTATTTGCACAAAAAATAATATATTCATCTTAAATAATTTTTCATGATGCATACATATGACTTGCAGTACATCATAGTATACATTTTGCACTTATAAAGTCACCTTATTCTTAAAAAAAAATTACTATTGATTTTTTTCAAATGCAGGGAGAGAAACTTACAATATCAAATGGCCAATTCTTCAAATTCCATCCTGTTCCATATTGCTAAAAGTCCATCACGGAGTTATCCCTTTCCATCTCTAGTAAGTTCAGACTTTATTTATATTTTGATTATGTAATTGAATTTATTTTTTTTATCCATGTTAATCTGAATAAAAATGTATCGACCAAATTTGCAGGATCCTAATTTAGAATCAAGTTCATATGTAGATAATATTCCGGTACCAATTCAAAAACGTCGAAAGCTCTTATCATGAGCAACATACTGCAAGCAGTTGGTAGATGAAAATGGACAACCACTTTACGCTACCAATAGTAACATGCTATCTTCCAGCCACAATCATGGGTCAACAATGGTAATAATTGTTCTTTATAATGTGATTTGAACAAACCAATTTCATTGTGTTTATTAATATCATCGATGTACTAATATTCAATGTTTTTGAAATTAGGATTCTAGTGATGATAAGCGACCTACCTATCATCTTCCGTTGCACCCCACTATAATGTCAAATCAAGAGAAGG
>ML814448.1:165031-176035 GCA_009831015.1 Picea engelmannii | reverse complement strand
CCCCATTGAGGATTAATCATGTCGGTAATTGTATAAGGACCAAATCCCCTTTTGCGGATTGGTCATCGGACAATTACAAAGTGCAGAATAAGAAGTCAGCCCTAGCAGTTATAATGAAAGGGCCATAATTAATTAAAGGTGGGTTTACCCACCCAATGTGAGAGGTCGGCCCTGTCAGATGGTGACTCTTCACATGTACTAGATTGATATAAATAAGAGGCTAGCGCCTCACTTCTTACACACACTTCACTTGCTCATTCTCTTATGAGGCAAGCTGCAATTAGAAGTTAGAGAGAGGAGAAGAAGGGTGGCACATCTCTTGAGGAGGAATTTTCTGTATTGGTTTGAGTTATCTCTTGAACATTGTATAAGCTATTTATGATAAGGAAGTTTTGCTGGGTTTTCTTCCCCTAGAGGGTTTCCCAGGATAAATGCTATGTCTCTTGTGGATGTGTATTTCTCAGTCATCTTGTTCTTATTATGCTCTTATATTATTGAAATGCAAAGAACTATAATAATGACATAAACATTAACACATGGTTGGGGGATTATCCTCAACTTCTCCCCCTTCGTCCTAGTCAAATACCTGTGAGGAGAGAGCATGCTAAAGTTCTTACGATCCCCTAGGTCAAAGTCGCTGATATTTAGTGTCATGATATTATCTGGCTGAGGATTGCCTGTGCATATCCCCTTTGGGAGGTATGCAGTAACCATTGTGTAGTCGAAGTCCCTGTGGACACTGTCATGATTCACTGCGCTGACTTGAGGCGAGATGTAGTCGGGAAGGATGGAAGGGATTAACTTCATGTTTTCCAAGTTATCTCGATGCTTGGTTCTTTTCTCATCTGCAACTCAGGATGGTCCAGATCCATGAGCAGTCGATGGGGAGGCTTGCACTCCTCACGTCGATGAAGCTTGAACTCCTGTAGACATCACTCTCTCTGCCGTTAGATCGATTAAAATTTCCTCTTTTAAAATTTTCGCAATGTTGAGCTCACCCGACATGCACACTCAAGATCAGATATCTTAGGCTGATGAACAATTTCTCAATGCAATAAAATGGATGGCAAGGTCTCAATAAGCACAACACAGTAACATTGAGTTCTCTTGTTGGCTCAGATACAATTCCTGAAAGTGTGCTCGGTGCAACAATCAACATGATAACTAGACAATGATGTAACATATCCTTCCAATGGACAAGAAGCCTTCATCAATGTAATTCTATCCATTACGACGTGGTCCCAATGGTCTGATGGCAAGATTTCTGATCATAACTGTTGTTCTAACCACTCGGGAGCGTCAATCTAACGATTATAATGCCTCCAATGGTCATATTGCTCCATCATGGCGAAGTACCAATCTGAGTTGCTCTGATATTCTGGTGAAGTTTGAATTCTGGAGACCTTCCTTCTGCGAAGTCTTCTCTGGAACTTCCTGTAATTTCTCCAGCTTTGCTTTCTTCTTGCTGAGCTTCCTAACCTTCTTCACTATGATCTGCGTTACTAAGTTCCTCTTCTCATTCTGATTCTTATCTCCTCTTGGCATAGTAACTTCACGCAGTTGATGGTCTTTCGTAGGGTTCAAGGCCAAAACTTCTTCTCTGTCTGGGGTAGGCGCTCTACTCTCTTGTACAGACAGGTGTTTCAGGTTTTCTTGTGTTCTTTCAACTTCGACATCTAGATTTCTGGTCCTCAGTAGCTTCAGATGGTTTTCTTGTTCTTCCAGTAAGTGTGCTATTCTCTTATTCAAGAAGTCTCTTAGTTCTTGATTTTTCTGTTCTAGAGCTTCCTCTTCTTGTTTTCTTCAGATTTGATCTTTCTCAATTCAGGTTTTTCCTAGCAACATAGCAAATGGAGCATTGTTCTCAATAAATTTAACAACCTCAAATTCTTCTTCTGTCGAAGTGCCATGAGAATTCATAGATGTCTGGGTAAGTCTTCCACATAGGGTTATCAACTTTACTCTAAATAATCCTATTCCTCCCATTGAGGAAATCATAGCAGGCTTTCCTAAAATTTCCCAAGTTCTTTCTGTCATAATATTCACCCATGTTTCCTCATCGAGAACACAGTCTATGTCGAAGTCTCCTATTCTTGTTTCGATGCACTCTTTCTCTTTGAATATCTATGATAAGTTGATATCTCTGTGGTCATTCAAGGTTTCTTCCATTTGTAGTAATATAGTCTCTTATTCTTTTTGGGGTTTTTCCATGGTCTCAGTTTCTTGGAATTTCTTGTCTCATATTCATTCTTTCAACCTTAGCAATCATTCTAAGGAAATCTAGAATGTCATGGTCCATAGATTTACAACAAAGACAAATAGGTATTCTATCAGGGCAATCCTTAGCAAGATGGCTTGATCTTCTGTAGCTGTAACAAAGGGTTAATCCTTTATTCCTCTTAAATGATCCCCAACATTTCTTGTACTGCATGCTAGGATCATGGTAGCTAACCTGCAAAAAATTCTTCCTAGGATCCTGCATCCATTTGCTAGTCCAAACATTCTTTCTATGCATAGGAATAACATATCTTTCATTATTTCTATCAGATCTATTCATATCAAATCTTCTTTCTTCTAACTATGCCCTAGTTTTCAGACTAGAACAAAATTTATCAAACATACCTAGATCCATACTTTCGAAACAAAAATTTCCACTTATCTTACCTTTAACAAAGCATAAAGCTTTCAGATCTTACCTCTTTAATAAAAAAAATTCCCCTGATCTTACCTCTTTTCTTCAGATCTACCTCCTTTCTTGGCATAGAGATTCACATTCAAGCAGAATACTGTGCACTAAAGCAACGGATCTACGCACAAAGATTTATTTCTTTTCCTCAGTTCCTAGCAATCATAGTTTCATGTCCCGACAATGGAACCATTTGTTGGCACAAGGGCATACCCAGGGTTCAACACTTCAACAACACACCAACAAAACCCTAACTACCGACCCTTTCGACAACACTTATGAAGCAGATGAAGTCTCACCTGAGGTAGAGGCAGGGCTGGTTGCAGGACTCTAGTGTCTGCAACCTTAGTTGGGACATAGATATGTGATTACAATACTCTAACAAAAACACTTAGCGGATGTCATTCATTAGTACTTAACCTTTTTCTACAACACAGATAAACCCTAATTATAGCGCATCACAGTATTCAACAAGATTCAACACATTCAAGCACTAAGCACATCAACATAGATCAGATCTAGCATCTCATTCACATCATTAAGCACGAATCTATCATATTCATCTAAACATACATCATTGTACTAAGAATTAATCATATGAACCATAAAACAACCATAATGCACAAAGTAAACACAACACAGGATATACGTGGTTCACCCCCAACTCGGGGCTACATCGACCAATTCTTCGTCTTCTTTATTATCTTCTGTCAATCATCTACATACATAGAGCCACAAGGTACCACTCTGCATAGGAAAAGAGATCTACTCACACGTCGCCAGATCCTCCTTCCCCAAGCTAGGTTACAACACAAAGCCTTTACACAATATCTTAAAGTCACTTGCACTTATCCTTGCAAGTCTCACATAGTATGCACAAAGCATGTACAACTATCACTTGCACTTAGCACATCATCGCATAGATGCCCATATTGTCTCCTCTTACATTGCCTAGACATCTATTTATACATTACAAACTGGGCCTAAACATGGGTAAACCCATGGGCCGACATCCCCATACCCGTTACATAAGCCCAAAACCCAAAAATCCCTAAAAAGGGGTTGAGATTCTGCGATCTCTGCTTCAACTTGCGCTCCACCTTTGACAACCTGTCGAAGTCCAAAAATAGGTCAAACCTGATTAAGGATCTCCAAAACTTGGTCAAGGGCCAACACTTTGCATGTGCGACAAAAAATACCGCATAACAACATCATTCTTACATGTACAAACAACATCATATAGAATAATGACAATTTATTACATGCAATGACATACAATAAATAAAACCATATCATACATAGGTTAATAAGCACACAATAAATTAGAAAAGCACATAAAGAACACTTATCTTTTTATAAAGAGACACCAACTGTGTGCAGAGCTCAGATGTTCCTCTTAGCCATAGACTTTGTTGCTCATATACTTTCAGCAACAAGTCACCCCCGAGTTGGGATTTAAATCCACCAAGGCAAAAGGATTCCTAATGAAAATATAAGGTTTGATAATCAACAAAATTGTTCAGTCCAAGGTGCCCAACTATTGCAACTAGCCTACAATCTCTCATTCCCCATGTTACCATCCCACCCCAGAAAGTGTGCCCCTTCTTTTCTCAAGAGTCCCTTGGCTACCCCACTTTCCTTCCAGGACTTCAACAACATGTCGTACAAGAAGTATCAGATCCCTATAACTAATTCTCAATGGACTAGGGAACAATTCCTAGAAAATCTCTCACCTGGAGAGAATTCTCATGTGCCTGAATACCCACCTCTTCGACAACAAATCTCTCACCTGAAGAGAATTCTCACAGGCTTGACAACTTGCCTCTTCGACAAAAAATACTCTAGTTACAATATGGTAAAACCCCCTTCCAAGATTTTCTTTGAAAATAAGGTAATGACCATTCCTAATGAAAAAATTAGTGAAAACCCCCCAAAGGAATGAGTTCCCCCCAAAATACACTAAGGTTCGACCATATATTTGCATGGTCATAACTGGACACTTGTCACCTTTAGACTTAGCTTTAGCCACTTGGTGACTCGTTCCCATACCTTGAGAAATTAGGATAATTAAATATCCATAAATTAAACTTTTCAGAAATATTAACAAAATATTCCCTTGGACTTAAGTCCCCCCTTTTCCCTTTTCGATGGAGTTTATCCCCCGTCTCTTTTCATTTGATCTGTCCTCACGCACTACTCAGGTGTGTGCAAAACCAAGACTTGGTGCCATAGTCTCACTAGCATATATATACATTTACATTTGCAATTGGTACCAACGACTCAATAGCCTATATGTACAATTACAAATGGGGTTTAGATTAGGGACATTGCATTCCCCTCCCCCTTATGTATGCACCGTCCTCAATGCATTTTATACACATGTACATACAAAAACTTCACAAGTCTTCAAAAAGATGTGGGTACTCTGCCCGCATAGCATCCTCTCACTCCCAAGTTGCATCCTCAGGACCGTACCAGTTCCATTGGAACTTTACTAGATCCATGGCTTGATTCCGAAGCTATTTGATTTTCCAATCCAATATGCAAACTGATTGCACTCAAAAATCGCTTTCTGGATCCACCTAAATCACATTCCATTCAACAATATGATTAGCACTAGGTATGTACATTTTGAGAAAAGATACATGGAAAACATTATGAATACACAAGGATGCAGGAAATGCAAGCATATATGAGACATGACCAATCCTCTCTAGGATTTCAAATGGCCCACTATAACATGATGCCAACTGAGAAAAATTTCACAACTTCAGGGAGCTACATATTTAAGAACACATGGTCACCCGCTTTAAACTCTTTGTGGGTTCTGCCTTTAACTGCACAACTTTTCTTCCTATCTTGGGCAACCTTTAAATTTTTCCTTATCTTCACCATTTTCTCTTCAATTTACCTGAGTAGATCTGGCCCAACCACTGCGTGGTCTGTTGGGTTGTTCCAAGTCACTGGTGTGTTTCACTTTCTACCACAAAGTGCCTCAAATGGGATCATCTTTAGAGATGTTTTATACCCATTGTTATAAGCAAACTCAACCAAAGGTAAATATTTTTCCCACTACATCGGTTTGTCCATCACATACATTCTTAGCATATCTTCTATCACTTGATTTATCCTCTCTGTTTGTCCATCTATCGCAGGGTGATATGTTATGCTAAAGTCCATATTTGTCTCAAATCCTTTGAATATCCCTTTCCAAAATTTCAATGTGAACTTTGTATCTATGTCAGACACAATTACCTTAGGTACAACATGCAACTTAGCATTTTTCCATGTGTATATTTCAGCAATGTTGGCTGCCTTGTGCGTTGACTTCACTGGAATAAAATGAGAAACTTTAGTAAGATTTTACACCACTATCGTAATATAATCATGTTTCTTAACATTTCTATGAAGCTTAGTAATAAAATCCATGGCCACAACTTCCTACTTCCACTCAGGCTCGGTGTCTATGCTCAACCTTGACCTTTTGACATTCAAGCCATCTAGCAATAAAATCAACAACCTCCTTTTTCATGCCTGGACAATAGTATTGTTTTTTGACCACTGCAATAGTTTTTTGGTAGCCTAGGTGTCTAGCATAAGGAACTTTATGCATCTCTAACAATAACATATTTTTTAACTCCTGATCACTTGGCACTTAAAATCTGTGCCTATATACAAGGATTCCATCCTCTTTTAGTTCACAACCTTTAAATTTCCGTTGCAACATACCTTGATGCAAATTCATCTTTATGTCCACATAATTCTGATCTAATTTGGAAACCTCTAAAATTCTGTCACTCAAATATGATTTGTACATGCTAATGGTTGTAGCATTCATTTTGTGCATCGTCCTGTTGAGTGTGTGAACCACCTTGTTCTCTTTTCCTTTGATATGATTTATGTCAAAGTCACACTCACTGAGCAATTCTAACCATGTTCTTTGTATGGCATTTAAAATTGATTGTCCAAACATATACTTCAGACCACTATGGTCTGTTCTGAGCTCAAATATTTTACGCACGAGATAGTTCCACCACATCTTCAAGGCATAGACTATGGCTTCCAATTCGAAGTCATGAGTAGCATAGATCCTTTCATGCTCTTTTAACTTTCTTGATTCGTAGCATATCACATGCCCATTATGACTAACGACTCCACTGAGCCCTTCCTTTCATGCTTCCATGCACATAATGAAGTCTTCATTAGGATCAACAATTCTCAAAATTGGTTCACTTGTCAACAAACTCTTCAAGTGTTGAAAACTCCTTACAAAATCCAGAGTCCATCCAAATCATGCACCTTTCTTTTGCAAGGATGTAATTGGGTGTGCAATCTTTGAGAAGCCTTCAATAAACCTTCTATAGTACCTTGCAAGTCCCATGAAGGACCTCACCTTTGTGACATTCCTTGATGTCAACCATTCTTCAATGGATTTTATCTTCTCTTAGTCCACAACCATCCCTTCCTCTAAAATGATACGATTCAAGTAATGAATCTTCCTCCGGTAGAATGAGCACTTGCTCAACTTTGAATACAACTAATGTTGTCTCAATACTTACAACACCATCCTCAAGTGTTTTCTCATGTTCCTCTTCAGAATTTGAGTAAATAAGTATGTCATCTAGAAATCCAATGACAAACTTATCTAAGTATTCTCCAAAAACTCCATTCATCAAACACATGAAGACAACTGGTGCATTTGACAACCCTAATGGCACCACTATGAACTCATAATGTCTGTACTTCATTCTGAAGGTAGTCTTGCCGATGTCTTCTTATTTAATTCTCACTTGTTTATATATAGATAATAGATTAATCTTTGAAAATATTTGTGCACCACTCAATTTATCAAAGAGGTCATCTATCCTTGGAAAAGGATACTTGTTCTTTACTGTTACTTTGTTCAACTGTCCGAATTCGATGCAAAGTCTCATCGTACCATCCTTCTTCTTCACAAAAAATACTGGGGGACCCTAAGGTGACACACTTGGGCATATATACCCTTTCTTCAGAAGATCTTCAAGTTGCATCTGTAATTCCTTAAACTTTGGTATACTCATCCTATAAGGAGTCTTGGATACAGGTGCTGCTCCAGGCATCATATTTATAGAGAAATTGGTATCTCTTTTCGGTGGAAACCCTGATATGTCTTTAAATATGTCCTCAAATTCTTTTAGTACTACGCAGTCTTCAACATTTGGCACTTTATCCTTAGGTGTTTTCTCATGTGCGTTGCAAATACTTGACATCCTTTCCAGTAGTTTTTCTTCAATTGCAAGGCTGAAACTTCTTTGATAGTTACAACCCTTGGAATGCCTTGAAATACTCTTAAGTTTCCTTCCTCATCCAAGAAAGTAAATGCCTTATTATAAAAATCTAGAACAACATGATGTTGGTCCAACCAATCCATACCAATGAGGCAATCATAGGAGCCCAAAGGTATGATATTCAAATCATATTTTGTGCTCAACCCATTCATATCCATTGGACATGCCTTAACCATCTCATTAATTTTCCTTTTTTCTCCTGTATCTAACTTCACCAACCAAGGTTTTCCAAGCTTGCTTCTTGGAAATTGGAATCTTTCCACCATATTAGAATCTAGATAACTATGACTAGCTCCCAAATAAATTAAAATAGAAATGGGTTTTTCATTAATCTTACCTTTCACTTCAATCATGTGCGATTGAAACTCAACTTTCTTGTTATCCAGGGTTGTGTAAATCCTAAGTACTTTTTTTCCCATGTCTTCAACTGTTGCAACTTGTTGTACACTATGGACAATCCTCGCTTTTTCACCTCTTTGAAGGCAATCTATGTACATATGATCTCCACCACAACCCCAACATTGAATAGGTTGTTGCCTTGGTTTTTTCCCCACTATCTTCATTATTCTGGGCTCCTTGTGAGTTGGTTGTCCTTTTGAAATATTTCTGAAAAATGGTGTCTTAGTCCCCTTCCTCCTTTGTTCCACCTTGATTTTCATCTTGTCTTCCCAAGCCTTTTGGAAATTCAGTCTTCCAACATTGAATAGGTTGTTGCCTTAGTTTTTTCCCCACTATCTTCGTCATTCTGGGCTCCTTGTGAGTTGGTTATCCTTGCGTAATATTTCTATAAAATGGTGGCTTAGTCCCCTTCTTCCTTTTGTTGGACACACCTACCACACTTAGAGGGGTGGTGAATGAGTGTGGGGATATTTTTCCCAAAACTTCCCTCTTGCACAAAAACTCATCAATTAGAATTCAACATTTATTCATTACCCTTGATGTCATTTATAACCAGTTAGATGTGAGCACATATAAACAACATATATCAACAATATATCATCAACAAGTCATCACCACAATGAACAAAAAGAACACAAGATGTATGTACAATTTTCTTTTTATTACAGACTACAATCCTTGGGGTTTCTCATCAACAACCGAATAGAGTACAACTCTGTAAGAGCACCTGCTCTATAGTGCAAGACTCAACTTACACCCTCACCACCAACTGAGATGAGGCAACAATCCTAAATAGATATCAATCTGTCAATAGGTACACAACCTGTCAGTAGTGCAGCCCACGTGTGCACGCGACCTGGCTCACTACAACCCGCGTGTGAACGCGACTAGTTTATAATGCAACAAGTGTATGCTTCTGAGAAACACGATCAGATCCTATGCAACCTACAATCACTTTCTCTTCTGTCTTCCACTATCCAAAGTGACCCACAACCAGTCACAACACATCCAAGTTCTCCAATAGCTTTCTCATGCTCCACAACAAATCAATATGAATGCTATCTCAATCATGTATAGCAAACTAGTATACCATAGCAATCATGTCACTACTGAATCATAAGAGTACTTATCACTCCATCAACCAAATCAACCAAACTGAACCACATCATAGAAGCCATACCAAGAATTCCCTAAGCATTCACAACACATCAAACACTAGTATCCATCAAGACAATAATGTAACCATACCAATGTCTCAGTGATAGATCTGAGGCCATAGAATGCAGATCTGGAACCTGCCTCATCATCCAAGAGCTTGGCACCACCTCAAACACAAATATCCATGATTTTATCCACTCCACACTCCCTGTACATAGTCATCCCACGTGTACACTCACCCTATACACAGCCAACCCGCGTGTACATGAACCCTATACACAGACAGCTGGCACGAGCATCCGAAAATAAGGTTTTCTGTGAATCCGAGAATTTTATCGTCAATATCTCTGAATTTCTGAAACTTTGATGCATCCATGAGATCCTCCTCTCGCTCTCTTCCTCAGAATAGATCTTCAATCATGCTCAAGAGATCCACATCAATAATATGTTCTCACAAGAAGCTCTCCATTAAAACTCCAAAATATATTTTCAAGAAGCTCTCCATCAATAATCCACAAGATATTCACAAGAAGATCTCCATTGATCCACAAAAGGATTCTCACCAAAATGTACATTTTACAAGAGATCCTAGCTTCTTATTTATACTTTCATCTTCTAGGTCACTTAACCCATTTTTAGGTTACTTAACCCATTTCTAGGTCACTTAACCTATTTTCGTTATTTTAGGGTTAACCTCTTTCCATGAATAGAAAGTTCTCCAATACTTTATCATTTAAATATTCCTTCTTGATTTTGTCACTTCATTTTATCATTTAAATAATCTTTCTTTATTTTGTCACTTTACTTTATCATTTAAATAATGATTTCTTCTTTTCAAGCACTTTGACTTCTTTGACCTTTTGGGGCTTCAAGCCATCATATGGGGTCCCTTCAACTTTGTAGAGCCATAACTCTCAAATCGTGAGGAGTTATGTGACATTCCACATACCACCGGAAATGGCATGTCAAGAACTATCCATCTAGGATAGTTTCACCAACAACTTCATTGATCTTCATCTCATTAATCCACATGCAAGCGTGGGTCCTCTAATAGTTTTTCTAGGATAAGTCAATCCATAAAGCATCTTCCCGTGAGGGATTTCACCATAAGGGGACCACTTTGGAGTTCATCCATTTGTGCATCTTATCAACCATGATAAAATAATAATGATTCATATTTGCATCAATTCACCACTGCATCATATATATCAACTATGCATCATGTATCAATGACAACTCATTGAACCATCTTTATCAATGCATCATATCAATGATCCATCTTTATCAATTGGTTTCCACTTGGACATCTATCATTCTCATCAAGGGAATCATATCAATGATCCATCTTTATCAATTGGTTTCCACTTGGACATCTATCATTCTCATCAAGGACAATGCATATACATTGTTCATCAATCATCAATCAATCAATTA
>ML814448.1:90541-115215 GCA_009831015.1 Picea engelmannii | reverse complement strand
TCTTTACTACAACACTAAGTTGCTTTTGGAATTGAGCATATATTGTGCGTGGCTATCTTTGAAACAAAAGACTTCCCTGGGTTGATAATTTATGTTTCACTTGGTTGTTTAAAATTAATTAAGCAATTATAGTGACCAACAATGGTCACAAAGCCCATAACTGTTGGAACTCAAGAAAACAGTCAATGAGAAATGATTTATACAATACGAGAAAAGGAGTAATTGGAACATGGAATAAAAATGAAGTTGCAATAATAGAAGATGAGAGAACAAAGTTCAAGAAACCAGGACACTCATAAATGTGGATAGAAAAGATTGAACAAATGAACATCAGTGAAGTTGATTGTTACAAAAAGAATTGTAGTCATGTGACAAGCATAGTATAAACTTTCTTAGACAACTTTAGAGCAATGTACAGTAAAGAAGCATCTTGGATAAAGATGGATACATATGGTTAGAGATTGATGAAAATCAATGGGGAGATCCAAGGGTTGTTTGAAAAATATGAGCTACAATTGTGCAGTTCTCCAGTAGGAAAGCGACATCCACAAAAACAACATTCTGATGTACAAAATGAGGTACATGACATCCTTTAGAGATAACAAGAGGAGAGAGCCTGTCAGAAAAAGATACCCTTTTAGAAACAAAGGGGGAGAACAGTTAGTAAAAACTCAGGGGAAGTATTTTGGTTAGTAAATAAGAAAGTAATTAGATTAAGTTTTGAAAAGACTTGATCACTACAAAAATTGGTATCAAGAAGACTACTCATTTGAAACAAAAAAATCCCATTCAACTGAGATAAGAAGTTAGTAAATTAAGAGGGGAATAAATCTTTCCAGGAAGAGATACCTTTTCAGAAACAAAGGGGGAGAGTAGTCAGAAGAAAAGAGAGAGCATATTGACAGGGGGAGTCATTCAGTTATGGCAGACATAACATAATTGTAGGAAGAGTTACCCAAGTTTAGATTCTGGCTAGGAACATACATAGCTCTACGACAGGAGGAAAAACCCTTTGCCATTGATGTCAAAGGGGGAGTGAAAACTTCATAAGAAGAAAGAATCATCACAGGGGAAGTTTTGTATATGAAGTTAGTGTGTTTCCCTCAATGACAAAGGGGGACATTATTGGGCATATTTTCATTGATGTCAACTGTTGATGTGATGATTTGTTGTTATGATGAATTATCATTGTGATTTACCATAGATGATATTTTCATTGATGTTAACAGTATATTAGTTAGTAGAAGAAGCGAACAATATGAAGATCAAATCTCAGAAGGGAAAACACAGTACAAAAGTGAATGAAGATCAAAGTTTAGAAGGAAGAGTGCATTGCACAGTATATCAGTTATCAGAAGAAGCAAACAATATGAAGAAATTTGTGATTATTGTTGATAACGATATGATCAACAATGTTCCTATGATAAAAGCTGAGGAGTGTTAGCGAATGCAGAGATGAAATCTCGGAAGGAAAAGCGTAAGATGAGAGTGAGAAGCCTCAACAGCTGTCTGATTAGAGTGAGAAGCCTCAACAACGTCCGATCAATAAATTTACCGTGTTGATCATCTAATATTACAGACGTTAGTCATATGAGTGACTATGGGATTGAGGAGCATTGGAGGATCGTGACCGTCGGATCTGCAAGCTAGATCAATGACAGGGATAAATTGCAAAGATCAGAAGGAGAATTAAATGACTCGCTAGTTACAATTCCACAATTGACCTAGATCATCAAATCTCATAGAATCGAATATCGACGACTGTGAATGATCCAAAAAATAATCAGTTTAAGTCAAATTAAGTCGTGACCGTTGGATGCTTAATCGCCAGATCAACGATAGGGATAGATTGCGGATATCGAAAGGAGAATTAAATATTTTTCTATTTCCAAACCCCCAATTAGTCAGGACTGTCAGATCTTATAGCTTCGAAGATCGACGATTGTGGTTAACTCAACAACAATGCACAACTTCAAATTGCAGAGTTTTGGTGACAAGTTAAATCACTCGCAAGTTGTGGTTCCACAATCATCCTTGATCATTGATCTTCTTCGAGTGTCTCCATGACTGTTGGATCAAATTTTAGTGGAAGTATAGGATAAGATGAAAGGGTTGAGAATTTGATTATCCGAATACCTGTCAGTCATCGGATCAAATCCGAATTCCCATCAGCCATCAAATCATTTTAAAGTGGAAGGATAGGATAAGCGAGGTAAGATCTGAGATCTCATTTATGCAAATTTCTGTCAACCGTTGGAACATTCTAAGTGGAAGGACATGATAAGATATAAGAGATGCATCACAGACAGATCGAGCCATTGATCTAGGATCATGATTGACGAACAACATTTAGTTCGGGTATAAATATGGGAGGAGGTTAAGCTTCGGAAAAATATCACTTCAGATTTTTCAGTTTGAGAGTTGAATTACCCGAAGCCCGGAATCCGAAATTAGTAAGGACCATAATATTTGGAGGATATACGATGACAGTTGGATCAGGGTTTTTGGTCAGTAGACCACGTCAGCAAGAAAACATGGCATACCACTTCAGCAGACCACGTCTACAAGGACATGTGGAAGACCATGTTAGTAGACCATGACAAAAAAAGACATGTGGCAGACCATGTCAACAAAATACATGTGGCAGACTACATCAAAAAATACACATGGCATAATGGGATGATGAAAAGTGCCAAGAGGAAATTGGCTCATGCCATGACAACAAATGAAGTAAGAAAGTTACGTCACTCCGAAAGAATTGGTTTGAGAGTTTCACCACCAAGAAATGTCAAAAGTCCCGAAGTCCCAAAGGACAAAGGTCCGAAGTCACTCTCAGCCATCGATCTAAGATACATTTCAAGAGTGAGGACAACCATTAGATCCAGGAGAAGAATATGTGCCACATAAGGAGATCCATGTCAGCAAGACTACGTCAACAAGGACACATGGCACAATCAGATAATGACAAGTGTCAAGTTGATTTGACATTTCAGGTACATGCAAATCATGAATCTGAGTGACATGCAATAGCTACTCATCCCGTGACATGTCATCAAGTGACATAAGCAAGTTACGTCACTATAGGAGTTTTACTCCGGTAGTTTCACCAACAAAAAATGACCAGAGTCCCAAAGTGGACATGAGTCGTCCAATCTGAAGATCACTTCAGGAGCATTTTCAACCATTGATCTAATATAGTGGAAGGACAACGTAAGTAGCTCAGCTCGTGACATGTCATCAAGTGACGTAAGTAAGTTATGTCACTCTGGGAGTTTTTCTTCGGGAGTCTTATCACCAACACTTGCCCAAAGTCCCGAAGTCCTGAATGCCGAAGTCTCGAAGTGGACACGAGACGTCCGATCTGAAGATCACTTCGAGAGAATTTTTGACCATCGATCTACTATAGTGGAAGGATAGTGTAAGTGGAAGAGTTAACCGACAACAAGCGGTCTCCACCACTTATGACTTACTCAATAGGTGATTACTCTGGAGGAAAGAAGGGGTTGATATTTGAAATATCCGAAGTCCGAAGAACCGAAGGAGATCTCAACCGTTGATCCAAAAGGGACATGCGTCAATGGATTGATAGCTCTGAAAGATTGACGTACGGAGGAAAGAAGGGGTTGAGATTTGAAATCTTCAAAGTCCAGAGACCCGAAGGAGATCTCAATCATTGATCTGATGTCGGGTGTACTCTCAACTGTTGATCAAAATACAGTGGAAGGATAACATAAGCATAATAGCCGAAGTCCCAAATTAATTGGTGGCCATCCATATCAATGCTTGATTAAGTCTTGGCCGTCAGATTAAGTGATGTAAGGATCAAATATGACCATTGATCCCGTTCCATGATATAATGAGAACCATCCGATCTGTTCGGAAAAATCTGCTCCAAGAGATTTGAAAGGTTGTGAAGTCTTGAAGCCCTGAAGGGAGAAGTCCCAAAGTCCTGACAATTGTCCATCTCATCAGAGATTTAATCGTGACCATTGAATTGATAAGCGCTCAAGCGCTCATCTCGCCTAACGTCTGATTAATGCCATTGGTCATATGGTAAAGAGATTTAAAAGGAAGAATGGAATACATCACTTAAATTGATAAGCCTATGGTTCTACACCTATGATCATATGAACATGGTTTGAAGGAAGCACCTATTTATGTTATCATAGAGATGAAGGAAATTGATCCATACCTGTGATCGATTTATGAAAGAAAAGGGGATTCCAGGTTTAAATTTGAAGACCCGAAATGATGATCTCTTGTGGTCCCAAAGTTGTTAATGAACAAGTTGGTTATAACTTGTTGCACAGGTCGGCTCAATAACTTAAACAAGTTTTGAGCATAAGTAAGTCTAAATACAACCATGATTGGTTCAATAGAGGGGCGCTCCTAGAAGAAGACAGGATTGTGGAAAAGAGTGGCTTGCTGAGGAAGTGCAGCCTGTGGAGAAAAATGAAGGTGATGCGGACCTATGGTCCATGTGAATATCAAAGAGAAGATGAAGTAAAGAAGGTGCGAATATCATAGGAAAGACGAAGTGAAGAAGGCATGCATTTCAGAGTGAAGATGAAGTGTAGTGATGAGTGTTGATGGTATACCTCTGATCATGAAACAGAGTTGATTCAATAATGGATAACTGCTACTAGAGTTGAATTAGTATATGAAAACTAGTAAGATAGACTGCGTTCTATCAGTAAGCTGGGTCTTGTGGCAAGATGGGTCTTGCTTTAGAGTTGGTGCTCCTTACTTTAGTTGGTACTGATACAAAATAGTTGTTGCTAGGAAAATTCATATTACTATATTCATATATATATATACACATATCAATTATACAAAAGATTACACAAACATCTGGTATCTCTTGTATCCATTGTGATTATGATTTGACTGTTCTTAATCTGTACAATTATGTTTTAACTAATAACTTGAGAAAAGTTAGAGAATTCCACACACTAATTCACCCCCCCCCTCTTAGTGTGGGCGGTGTGTTCAACAATTGGTATCAGAGTAGGTTCCTTCAGCACAATTTAACCACTGGAAGGTAGATCCTGAAGAAATGGGGGACAAATGGCTCTCTCCACAATTGAATCTCCCTTATTTGATGGAACAGATTATTCATCATGGAGAGAAAATATGAAATAGTATTTGAAGTCAAAAGGATCTGAAGTTTGGAATTCAGTAGTAAGCAAGACCTGGTAATTAACTACATCAAAGAATCTATCCAACATTACAGTCCAAAGAAGAGAAAGGAAGAACAATGAAGTGGCATTGAAGATTCTTCTCAATGGATTATCAGATATAGTCAAGGCAAGCATAGGACAATACACATCCGCCAAGGACTTATGGCTGAAGTTATAAGAGATGTATCAAATCAAAGACAAGACACATAAGACATTCCTATCAAGGATGAAGAGGAAGACTCAACCATCAATAAAGGTAAAGACTCTCCACAATATTTCGATTGCAATAATGTTGATATTGAATCCTCCCTTGCAAGTAAATAAGAAGTCTCAGATACAATAAAAGAATGTTCTATTACCATTTATCTCATGGAAGAAGTAGAAGAAGAACTATCAAAGGCCAAACACAAGGTTGATTGGAGTCTCTATGAATACTACTATGACCATAATGATTCAGACTATATCTATCTTGATGACTACACTAAATAATTTCTTGAAAAGAGTCAAAATCATATCTTGGAAATAAAGGAAATGCTCAAGGACAATGAAAAGGTAATATATGATAAGGATAATTAGTTAGAAGAAAAAGAAGAGGAGATTGAGAAGGTGACGAAATAAATCAATCAAGCGAAATAAAAGAAGAAGGAAGATGATGACCTTATTAGTCAAAGGCATATCCTGGAAATAGAAGAAAAGCTCAAAGACAATGAAGAAATCAAATCTGAGAAAAAGATTCAGTTAGAAAACAAAGTAGAAGAGATCAAAAGATTGAAAACAAAAGTTGATGATCTAACAAAAGAAAAGGAGGAGGAGATCGAGAGACTTAAAAATGAAATCAGTCAAGCAAAGGAAGAGGAGATTGAGAGACTGAAAAATGAAATCATTCAAGCAAAAGAAGAAAAGAAGGAAGATGATGAACCAAGAAAATTCCTTGCAGATCTAAAAGAACTAAGGGAAATCTATGTCAATATTAAAATCCAACTTGAATAAGCCAAAAGAAGGGAGGAGGTAGTGAGAAACGAGATGAACAAAAAGGAAGAATCATGTCATAAGTTGGAAGCAGAAGTTGTGAATCAGAGAAAGAAGGTTGAGAAGTCAAATACCCAAATCAATTTCTTGAACAACTCTATGACCCTGGATTAGATCTTGGATAGTCAGAGATCACCAAATGACAAATCTAGTCTTGGATACAATAAGGAAGAAATCAATACTCCTAAGAAACCTGATGTAGGTCCTTCATTTGTAAAAGGTGAAAACATGTCTGACATAGGTCCTTCGTTTGTAAAGGATGAAGACAGGTCTGACACAACTCCATTTGTAAAAAGTGAAAGCATGTATGACTTAGGTTCTTCATGTTCAAGAAATAAAAGAAACACTACAAAATTTAGAAGTTCAAATCAAGGAAGACATCCATAAGCTAATCATACACCTCAAAGCAAGTTTAGAAGAGAGACACCTTCATGGATGAATCAAAGAAGGTATGAGAGTGCTTTTAACGGTTATTGTTTTTCTTGTAACAAATATGGTCATAAAGGTTTGGATTGTAGGCATCATGGAAGAAAACAAGTTGGTAGGTTCAACAACAGTATAAGATGTTGGAACTGCAATCATGTTGGACATATTGCTACACATTGTTACACTATGAGAAGCTACAGTTGTGATGGATATGGCCACAAAGCCCATAACTGTTGGAACTCAAGAAAACAGTCAATGAGAAATTCTTTATACAATACGACAAAAGGAGTAAATGGAACATGGAATAAAAATGAAGTTGTAGTAATAGAAGATTAGAGAAAAAAGTTCAAGAAACCATGACACTCACAAATGTGAATAGAAAAGTTTGAACAAGTGAACATGAGTGAAGTTGATTGTTGCAAAAAGAGTTGTAGTCGTGTGACAAGCATAGTATAAAATTTCTTAGACAACATTAGAGCAATGCATAGTAAATAAGAATCTTGGATAAAGATGGATACATCTGGTTAGAGATCGATGAGAATCAATGGGAAGATCTAAGGGTTGTTTGAAAAATATGAGCTACAATTGCGTAGTGCTCCAGTAGGACAACAACATCTGCAAAAAGAACATTCAGATGTACAAAATGAGTTACATGACATCCTGTAGAGATATCAAGAGGAGAGACCCTCTCAGAAAAAGATACCCTTTTAGAAACAAAGGGGGAGAACATTTAGTAAAAACTCAGGGGAAGTATTTTGGTTAGTAAATAAGAAAGTAATTAGATTAAGTTTTGAAAAGACTTGATCACTACAAAAATTGGTAGAAGACTACTCATTTGAAACAAAAAAATCCCAATCAACTAAGATAAGAAGTTAGTAAATTAAGAGGGGAAGAAACCTTGTCAGGAAGAGATACCTTTTAAAAAACAAAGGGGGAGAGTAGTCAGAAGAAGAGAGAGAGCATATTGACAGGGGGAGTCATTCAGTTATGGTAGGCGGAACATGATTGAAGGAAGAGTTACCCAAGTTCAGATTCTAGTCAGGAACATACAAAGCTTTACCACATGAGGAAAAACCCTTTTCCATTGATGTCAAAGGGGGGGAGAAAACTTCATAAGAGGAAAGCATCTTCACATGGGGAGTTTTGTATATGAAGTTAGTGTGTTGCCCTCAATGACAAAGGGTGAGATTGTTGAACATATTTTCATTGATGTCAACAGTCGATGTGATGATTTGTTGTTATGATAAATTATCATTGTGATTTACCATAGATGAGATTGTCATTGATGTTAACAATATATCAGTTAGCAGAAGAAGCAAACAGTATGAATATCAAGGCTCATAAGGGAAAACACAGTACATAAGCGAATGGAGATCAAATCTCAGAAGGAAGAGTGCATTGCACAGTGTATCAGTTAGCAGAAGAAGCAAACAGTATGAAGCAATTCATGATTATTGTTGATCACGATAGGATCAACAATGTTCCTATGATAAAAGCTCAGGAGGGTTAGCAAATGATGAGATCAAAGGTCAGAAGGAAAAGCGTAAGATGAGAGTGAGAAGCCTCAACAACCATTTGATCAATAAATTTACCATGTTGATCCTCTAATATTATAGACGTCGGTCATATGAGTGACTATGGGATTGAGGACCGTTGGGACTGTCGGATCTGCAAGCCAGATCAACGACATGTATAAATTGTGGAGATCAGAAGGAAAATTAAACGATTCACTAGTTCCAATCCCTCAATTGGCCTAGATCGTTAGATCTCATAGACTCGAATATCAAGGACTGTGGTTGATCCAACAAAATATCAGTTTAAGTCAAATTAAGTTGTGACCATTGGATGTGTAATCGCCAGATCAACGACATGGATAGATTGTAGAGATCGAAAGGAGAATTAAATATCGTGCTATTCCCAATCTTGCAATTAGTCAGGACTATCAGATCTTATAGATTTGAATATTGACTGTTGTGGTTAACTCAACAACAACGCACAACTTCAAATTGCGGAGTTTTGTTGATGAGTTAAATCACTCGCAATTTGTGGTTCCACAATCATCCTTAATCGTTGATCTGCTTCGAGTGTCTCCACGACTGTTGGATCACATTTTAGTGGAAGGACATGATAATATGAAAGGGTTGAGAATTTGATTATCTGAATACCCGTCAGTCGTCGGATCAAACTCGAATTTTCGTTAGTCGTCGGATCATTTTAAAGTGGAAGGATAAGATAAGCGAGGTAAGATCTGAGATCTCATTTATGAAAATTTTCGTCAGCCGTTGGATCATTCTAAGTGGAAGGACAGGATAAGATAGAAGAGATGCATCACATAAAGATTCAGCCATCAATCTAGGATCATGATTGATGAACAACATTTAGTTCAGGTATAAATATGCGAGGAGGTTAAGCTCCATAAAAATATCACTTCAGATTTTTCCGTTTGAGAGTTGAATTACCCAGAGCTCAAAATCTGAAATGAATAAGGACCATCGGATCTGGAGGATAGACGATGACTGTTGGATCAGGGTTGTTGGTTAGCATACCATGTCAACAAGGACACATGGTAGACCATGTCAGCAAACCACGTCTACAAGGACATGTGGCAGACCATGCCAACATACCACAGTAAGAAAAGACATGTGGCATACCATGTAAGTAGACCACGACAAGAAAAGACATGTGGCAAACCATTTCATCAGATCACGTCAAAAAATACACATGGCATAATTAGATCATGACAAGCGTTAAGAGGAAATTGGATCGTGCGATGAAGACAAGTGACGTAAGCAAGTTACGTCACTTTGGGAGCTTCACCACCAAGAAATGTCAAAAGTCCCTAAGGCTCGAAGGAAGAAGGTCCGAAGTCACTCTCAGTCATCGATCCAAGATACATTTCGAGAGTTAGGACAATTGTTAGATCCAGGAGAAGAACATGTGCCCCATAAGGAGATCCACATCAACAAGGACACATGGTGCAATTAGATAATGACAAGTGTCAAGTTGATTCGACATTTCAGGTATGTGAAAATGACAGATTTGAGTGAAACATGACATCTACTCAGCTCGTGACATGTCATCAAGTGATGTAAGAAATTTACATAACTACAAAAGTTTTACTCCGGGAGTTTCACCACTAGTAAATGACCAAAGTCCCAAAGTCCCGAATACCGAAGTCCCGAAGTGGACATGAGTCGTCCGATCTAAATATCACTTCAAGAGCATTCTCAACCATTGATCTAATACAATAGAAGGACAACGTATGAAGCTTGGCTCGTGACATGTTATCAAGTGACATAAGTAAGTTACGTCACTCTGGGAGTTTTACTTCGGGAGTCTTAGCACCAACACTTGCCCAAAGTCTCGAAGTCCTGAATGCCAAAGTCCCGAAGTGGACACGAGACGTCTGATCTAAAGATCACTTTGGGAGATTTTTTGACCATCGATCTACTACAATGGAAGGATAGTGTAAGTGGAAGTGTTAATTGACAACAAGCGGTCTCCACCACTTATGACTTACTCAGCAGGTGATCACTCCAGAGGAAAGAAGGGGTTGAGATTTGAAATCTCCGAAGTCCCAAGACCCGAAGGAGATATCAACTGTTGATCCAAAAGGGACACTTGTTAGTGGATTGAAATCTATGGAATATTGACGTACGAAGGAAAGAAGGGGTTTATATTTTAAATATCCAAATTCCGGAGACCCAAAGGATATCTCGATCGTTGATATGATGTCGGGTGTACTCTCAACCGTTGATCAAAATATAGTGGAAGGATAGCGTAGTCATAGTGGCCGAAATCCCGAATTAATTAGTGGCCATCCATATCAATTTTTGATTAAGTCATGGCCGTCATATTAAGTGATGTAAGGATCAAATATGACCATTGATCCGTTTCCGTGATATAATGAGAATTGTATGATCTGTTCGAAAAAACTTGCTTTGGGAGATTTGAAAGGTTGCAAAGTCTAGAAGACTCGAAGGGAGAAGTCTCAAAGTCCAGAAAATTGTCCATATCATCGGAGTTTGAATTGTGACCATTGAATTGATAAGCACTCAAGCACTCGTCTCTCCTAATGTTTGATTAACGCCATTGGTCACATGGTAAAGAGATTTAAAAGGCAGAATGAAATGTGTTGCTTAAATTGATAAGCCTGTGGTTCTACGCCTATGATCATATGAACATGGTTTGAAGGAAGTGCCTAATTATTTTATCACAAAGACGAAGGAAATCAATCCATACCTGTTATCAATTTATGAAAGAAAAGGGGATTCCGGGTTTAAAGTTGAAGACCCAAAACAATGATCTCTGGTGGTCCCAAATTTGTTAATGAACAAGTTGGTTATAACTTGTTGCACAGGTCAACTCAATAACTTAAACAAGTTTTGAGCATAAGAAAGTATAAATACAACCATGATTGGTTCACTAGAGGGGCACTTGTGGAAGAAGATGGGCTTGTGGAAAAGAGAGGCTTGCTGAGGAAGAGCGGCCTATGGAGAAAAATGAAGGGGATGCGGACCTGAGGTCCGTGTGAATATCAAAGAGAAGACGAAGTGAAGAAGGTGGGAATATCAGAGGAAAGATGAGGTGAAGAAGGCATGAATTTTAGAGTGAAGATGAAGTGCAACAATGAGTGTTGATGGTATACCTCTGATCATGAAACAAATTTGATTCAATAATGGATCACTGCTACTAGAGTTGAATTACTATATGAACTCTAGTTGGATAGACTGTGTTCTATCAACAAGATGGGTCTTTCTTGAGAGTTGGTGCTCTCCGAGGAGTTGGCGCTACTTACTTTAGTTGGTGTTGATAAAAAATAATTGTTGCTGGGAAAATTCATATTACTATCTATCTGTCTATCTATCTATCTATATATATATATATACACACATATAAATTGTGCAAAATCTTACACAAACATCTGGTATCTCTTGTATCCATTGTGATTATGATTTGACTGTTCTTAATCTGTACAATTATATTTTAACTGATAACTTGAGAAAAGTTAGAAAAGTCCACACACTAATTCACCCGCCCCCTCTTAGTGTGGGTGGTGTGTTCAAAACTTGACTAATCACATCAAAATATTTTACCAGATATTTTCACATGATGGAGCCATTTTGATGGATTTTTTCCAGTCTTCTTATCCAATCAACCACTGAATCCAGAGTGATATATTTTTGAAAAACCACCTTTGACCAGAGAGTGTTTGAAGAAATAATTCTCCATCTTGTCTTTGCTGCAAGGGAAGTGGAGAAACTGTGTATTTTTTAGGCCCCAACCCCCCAAAAGATTTGGTAGTGCTAGAGAATCCCATTTGATCCATGGCATCACAAAGCTCTCCTTTTGTCCTCGCCATAAGAATTTGAAGCATAATTTCCTTATTTTATCTAGAGTTCCTTTTGGGATCCATGCCATTGATAACCATTAGACCAAAATCACCTCAAGAACTGATTTGACCAGGATCAACCTGCCTGCTCTAGATATCCACCTGAAGCTCCATGATTTTAGTCTTTTTTCAAGATTTTCTAATAGCCAATTCCAATCCTCTTTGGTGTAGAAATTTGGTTTTAGATGAAATCTAAGGTACTTTAAAACTTCATCAAGTGGATTTTCTAGATAAGGAAAAATACCTTTGTAAAATTGAACTTCTTCTGGTTCCATTAAATGAGTAGATAGTGTGGATCTTGTGCTATTTTTTAGCATGCTAGTAGCCCTACTAAAAAGGTCAAGAATGGAACTCAACATTTCAATATCTCCCCTTAGACCACTACATAAGATTAGTACATCATCAAAAAATATCAAGTGAGTGAGTGAAAGAAGATGGGTAAGAGGAATATTTATAAAGGATCTATTAATTTTTGCTTCCAAAAGAGCCCTTCTTAGTCCCTCAACCACCAATAGGAATAGTACAGGGGATAAAGGGAATCCCTGCTGAAGGCCTCTCTCAGCTTGGAAGAAAGGGAAGGCTGATCCATTTATGAGGATTTAAAAGAAGATCGAGGAGATGAAGCTCATGACCTAGTTTATAAAAGGAAGACCGAATCCCAGATGAGTGAGGAGCATTCTCAAGAAAATCCAGCTGACACGATCAAATGCCTTAGAGAGATCTATCTTTAACAGTGCCCATTTTTTCTTCTGTATCTTTATGCTGTGCATGGATTCCTTGGAAACACCGATCACTTCATGAATCTGTCTTCCTTCTAGAAAACCAAACTGTTTTTGAGAGATTGAATTAGAGAGGGTGCCTTTTATTCGTCTGCTTATGATCTTTTCAATAATCTTATAGATATAATTGCACAATGAGATGGGTCTATAATCATCCAAGATATCAGGGGCATATTTCTTTAGGATTAAATCTATAAAGGTATCATTAAAATTGGGATGGATAAAACCATTTACCCTTGATTCTTTGATGAATTTGAGGAGGTCGGGGCTTAAGAATTCAAAAAAACCTACAAAAAGGTCCATAGACCACCCATCTGGACCCGAGATTTTATCCTTTTGAAAAATAAGTAGAGCTTATTTTAGTTATGCTTCAGATACCTCTACCATAAGTTCTTCATTTTCCTCCTCTTCAACAAAACACGGGAACAATAGTGCCATCTGTAAGACACCATCAATGAAAACTCTTATATCTACTGAGTACAAGGCTCTGAAGTGGGATGCAACCAACCTTGCCATATCTTCAAAATAAGATACAAATATGCCAGATTGGTATTTGATTCCCCAAATAGTGTTTTTCATTTTCCTACCTTTTGCATATGCTTAGAAAAATTTTGTGTTCTCATCTTCACTGTGCAATCATAGTGCCTGACTTTTTTGTCTCCATTCTTCTTCCCTAGATTTTAGTAACTCTCTTATGTTTTTCTCCAAGGATAAAAGAGTCTAATTTTGTAATTGATTGGCATATCCTCCTTTGATCGAGTCATATAGGGATTGTAGAGAAGAGTCCATGTTTATTAAGTCTTGTTCTTTCTGCTGCTTTCTCCTTTTTTCCCATACTTTTGTTTCTACTTTTAATTATTTTAAATTTCTTGCGAATTGAATGACTGCCCTTTTTGAATGACTAATGGGCAACCAAAATTCCTTTAACATCTTTTGGAAGCTCTACTCTTTTATCCAATCATAATTAAACTTAAAGGGGCTCACCAATTTTCTAGAAGCTCCTGCTATTTCTAGGAATATTGGGAAATGATCGGACTCCCCCCTATACCAATACATTGTCTGAGAAGAAAAGGTTCTTCCACCAACTGGCTAGAAATCATAAAACAATCTAGTCTCTTTGCGATGTAATCATCTCCCGATATCTTATTTCTCCAAGAAGGACCAAGATTAATAGGTGCAATATCAATTAGCCCTGCTTCATCCAACTTATGAACACAAAAATCTGAGAGAGAATCCACCTAGGACCTTAGTCCCCAGGATTCAACCACCCCTATTGAAAAATTTAGATCTCCTCCCAAGATGAGAGAGGGGGATTTCAAAAAATATTTTTCTAGGAGGGCACTCTAAAATTGGGGACATTCATGAGTGGGTCCATAAATATTTATAATTGTAAAGGATCTCCCCAATTCTTCAACGAAGAAATTCATTCCTTGACCCTTGGAGAAACCCCAAGAGTTTTTTAGCTTGATATTTTTTGTGTTCCATCCCATAGCCATTCCTCTCGAGTGACCAAATGCATCTGATCTAAAAAAATACCATCCTTTTTGTATCCTTTCCAACATCTGGATGACCACCACCTCTTCCCCAATGGTTTCTTGTAGCAAAACTATGTCAAGCTGCATGAGCTCCAACAGACTTTGGAGGGTGAGACGCTTTGAGAGGCTCACCAACCCCCTGCAATTTAGTGAGAGAAATTTCATTTGGGAGACCCTTATGGGGTTGGAATTTCTCTAAGTGCCCCATAGATAGTGAGCTGACGACCAACATCCACAACAATGGATTCTCATGACTGAGATTTTGAAAAGAAATATTTTCTTCCTCTCCCTTTGTGTGTAGAGACCTGAGAAGGGTTTAACCCCAAACTCGATGGAGGAGGGATCAGACTGTTTGTAGATGGAATTGAATGGAACCTCAAATTATAGAAAATGGATTCTTCATCAAAAAGAAAGGAGGAGTATTGAATTTAGGAGAAGGGCGAATGTTCGTGGGGAGAAGGAGGACGACCAAAGGAAAGAATAGAAAGAGGAGGACCTGGGGAAAAAAACACTGGAATTTCCATGGCATAAGGAAGGGAAGGGAAGTTTTTTAACTTATTTAAATCCTAAAAAATATGGGTGGATGACTATAAAAAAATAAAATTTATAGAGAAAGGAGGGAGGGGGGAAATACCCAAATGAGCTTCTACACCCTTTTTTTAGATGATATTCATAATTTGCAGTGACAACTTCTTGCGCTTGATGCTTTCCCTCTTCCTTTGATGAAATAGTAGTGGAGTTATTTATCCCTTGGAGGGACGAAACCAATGAGTTTTTTTCTGACACCTCTCTCCATGCTTGGAACATCGCCCTCGATTGAGGTGGAGGCAGTGCCACTCCCCACCCAAAACAAAAGGAAAATGGGGACCTTTGTCGAGAGGTTTTCCCTTGAGAGGTTCGACACTTCAAAGGAAGAATACAATATGCCGCTTTGTGCTTATGCTTGTGACATTTGTGGCATTTGAAAGGAATTCCCTCATAATCAAGTGGCTGGATGAAATTTAAGCCCTCACGAGTGATCTCTAAGGTATTTGAGAGACCTTTCTTGATATTAAGAGAAACTAAGATCCATGCCACCGACATTTTCCTAGATGAGGGAAGCGACATATCCACTTTCATAAAAGTTCCAAGGGTGGCTCGTCGATCCACTCACGATTTTCATAAAAAAAAGGGGACCATCTTTTCAGTAGAAGGGGGGTCAAATCCACACACCAGGGTTCACTGAGGATCCTTCTCACTTCTTAGGATGAATGGAATTTTAACACAAACCATCCTTTTTCTACAGAGTCTACATATGATAATTTAAACCCCAAGTCCTTCCATGAAGAGGGGATCTAGTCTGAAAGAAGCTCATGTCTTAGGTGAATCCCATTTTCATGCCCCACCACTTCCTTCTCACCTAGGTCCGGGACCTTAGGTAACATGATGTCATCTCCCAAGGCCAAGGAGCATGGATGAGGAAATAGAGCTACACCTGGATAAGTTTTCTTCTACTTCAGGGCCGGAGGTTCTCTAGAAAATACCACCTACTCAAAACCTCTAGGTTTAAACCTTTTGGGATGGGGAGGTGGAGGGGAATAAGGGGGGATACTGAACAGAGGCACAAGGGGAGGGTGGGAGAGCCAAAAAATAATTCAGGTTCAAATAAGATGGAAAAACCGACTCCGGAAGGGAAAAAGAGGAAAAAAGTGGATGATGTCCAAGAAAATGGTTTACCATACTGGGAAGAGATGAAAAAACCTCAAGAGATTCCAGGTGACCCGAAAAAGGAAAGTGTCCGAGAGCTTGGAGCGACTGGTCCTCTTCAAACCCATGAACGATAGCCTGGAAAGGATCTTGGATGAAAGGAGAAGAATCCGAACTAGAAGAGTCTAATGGGACCTCTCGAGAAGAAGGAAGGAAGTTCCCCCAAATCATATGTTCGACTTTCGAAGCACTAAAAACTCCACCAACTTTGAACATCTGTAAACCTAGGGGAGAAATTCAAGCTGGGTCCGACAAGGAGGCATCCCACATCCCTCTGGCAAGAGGTGAAAAAATGGCATGCCGATGTCATAATAAATAATGGATACAGGCACACAAGTCATATAGTTTCAGGGGGTGCTTTGTGGAAACCCTTTCCGCAGGCAGTTTGGTTTTTCTCTCCTTAGCACAGATCCATAGTTTCCCTATAAGCATTAGGTGCACAACAATTTTTTCCTTTTTTTGTTAACAGTTGGGTATATATATATATATATATATATATATATATATATATATATATATAACTCATTTCAATTTTCACTTCAATTTAATCCTCGCTCACTTACTCAAGTGTGCGCAACATTGTGAAATGTGCACACCCTTTCTTTGATAACAATCCCGATGCACTACTCAGGTGCGTGAAAAACCAAAACTTGGTGCCAATGGATCACCAACCTATATGTATATTCACATTTACAATTGGTACCAATGACTCACCAACCTATATGTACAATTACAAATGGGGTTTAGATTAGGGACATTACAAGTACCCTTATGCATCCTCAAAGCACTAGAGTTGTTGATACCCTTGGCAACAAAATTAACATCATTCTTTTCAACTATTTTTCTCCACTTATCTTCATTGCGGACATATGCAACTTTTTAGTTTTTTATTCATAATTATAATGATGGTGCATGGTGACATAAACATCTTCAAAAGTGGGCATCTCTTGCTAAACCATCTCACTTCCCACTACTTTAATGTTGTCTAATTGGTTTATGATCATTCTAGAAAGAGCTCCAACAAAGTCATTTAAAATTTAAACATTGTCAACAAGATCAAATATTTCTTCAACATTTCCTCTAGACAATACTTCTTGTTCATTATTCATCATCCTTTTTCTCCTAGGTTATGTAGGGGTGGTGTGTTCTTTCTTCCTCTTTTATTTTTTTAAGATCCTTTCCATCATTTCCTTTTCCATAAACTTCATCGATCTTCTTCTTACTTTTGCTTCCAAATGAAGTAGGAGTAGTCCTCTTGGTTGACAATGAGCCATTTATTGGGAATCTTGCCACAACTCCTCCTCTAAAAACAAACCTTCTTTTCTCTCCGTTCATGTCATGCAAGTGTTATTCAATGGTATCCTTGTAATTTTCATTTTATTAAGTAACCTTTCCCATATCTTCTTAATCATTGTGTTGGTGTTTGAGATTATGACATATAGGACCCTCTAGGGAGATTGATATTATTCACCCCACAAATAGGGGCTAGTCCTTGTAGTGATACTATGTTATCAACATTCTCCTTGATAGAAACATCATTATTATGTCCTCCTCCCGCCTTGAGAACCTCAAACTTAGAGAAGCACTTAGTATAGCCAAAATATAACAAGTGCATCTTAAACAACTTGTTTGGATCATACCTTGGAAGAGCATTGACCTCTCTTAGTTTAGATGAATCTAGAACTCAAGCCTTGTCATTTAACTATACCATGTCTTTCACAAACACTTCAACAAATAAAAAAGGCACATACATGAATTGCTTGGTCTTATTATAACAAAGAAACTTACCCAATTTTGTTTATTGTTTTCCAACTCTGCAAAAAAGAATCGATCATGGACAAATTTGGGAAAATAGAAAGGTTTTAATTTGAAGACATATAGTCTAATGTGGGTAAAATTTCCCTCGTCAAGAAACTTGCTTTTCCATGTTATAAAAATTCCAACTCTAAAAGTCAAAGCACTGGGCTCCCTTCCTATAATTATTTTCCTAACTTTGAAGGGTCCTAAACTTCAAAAAAATGGAACTAGACCTTATATATCTAAAAAAATGGATACCATAAGTGTATGGGCTCAAAATTTTGATCAACACATGCCTTGATTGTCAATTTTTTAAAAGTATTTCCAACAACCAAAGAGAAAATCAAATAGAAGGACAAGTAGAATATTATGTTCTTTTGGTACTCTAGCAAATGTTGTGAAAATTCAGTGGAAACCAATTATGCCAACAAAAATTCCTCTTTTTTGTGCAATGTATAATAAATGATAGAAACCACATCCCTATACATGTTAGTCATGGACTCTTGTCCAACTAGTCAGTAAAAAGAGATGCATTTTCTATCTAGGATTCTACCAATTCAAGGATATCAACTTGGTATATATTTGCAACTTTTGACTTTTATTCTACCAAACATTTGTTCAAGAAAGAAAAATCACCACCATGTAAAATTGGGAAAGTATCATCCTCAGATATTTTAAACATCTTAGTGGGGTCTAGGAGTCACAACATTTTCTTGAAAGTAGCAAGAGTAAATGATATATGCATGTTTCCTTCTCTATTTAATCCCACCACCTTATACTTGAAATTGAACCTTTTAGCACACCATGTAGCCCAACCTACAATTTCATTCACTCTTCTTCTAGAAGTTTTGAATACCACTTGTACATCATTGACTAGTGGAAGGATTTTATTGCTATAAGCTAAGGAATTGATGGTATCACCAACAAAGATTCACGTTTTCTTCTAAGAGGCATCTCTCAATTGTGATTTCTATAAAACAAGTACTATATTCCTCTCTAAACAATAACTTATGTTCCTTGACACACTACGACAATGGTGCCATCTTCGAAAGTTTAAGGAGAAAGGTGGTCACAGTTACATGAAACATTTAATACCATTGATTTCATACATATGGGTTTAGTGGCCAGAGGGTAAGTGTCATTTAGTGAGACCACAAAATTTTGAAAATTGACCATAGATCACATGGGTGGAGGCAGTTAGTGGATGGATGAAAAGGATAAGTCTTTACACTCTACATCCAAAGGTAACGTAGAAGTAAGAGACACAATGGAAAATGAGACGAAGTATGCGGTAGAAGGGAAACATATATAATGGGGAAGTGAAGAGGGGTTGTGGTGGGATTATGGCATGTGGTAGTTTAGAGTGTGGGGGTGTGGCGTGATGAAAAGGTAAGCAAAGAAAGGGGTGCATGAGGTTGAATGCATGATAATGCATATGTAGGGGTCCTCCCTTAGCGCTCAACGTTTCATGTTTATGTGGTGATGTAGAACACAAAGAGGTGATGGTGTGGAGGAGAAGGGAATCACCTTGATTTACATGAGAAATAAACATAGTGCATTGTGTTAGCACCATGATTTTCATAGCTAGAGTTAGAGGTTTGTCCAAAGTTTTCAAATCCATGCCATGATCTTGGGAAAATCAAGGCATTCCTAGATTTGTCATATTTAGTGTGTCAAGGTTTATGAGGCCAATAATCAAATAAGGAATGACTTGAAATGTCAATAAGGGGTCTAACCATAAGTTGGTTTAAAGGGTTTATTTTATTTTTCATAAAACACGATCATAAAAGGCAAAGAGTCAAGAGTGTAAATTCCATCATGTTCAATTTGTAATGGTCCACTTTCCTAAGTCTTGAATCACATTAAAAAGTGGGAAATTATGTGCAAAGGTTGAATCATAGGTTAGGGTGAGTGTCATGTCAAAAGGTATTATGGTTCATCATCACTTTTCATGAGGTTAGAAAAGGAACAATCATGACACTCCATGTCATTAGTACCGTTGCAAACTTCAAAAGTGTACCTGCTGCTCAAATACTTAACTTGCCTTGAAATGTCTTGTCACTATGGATAGCCACTTACCTTTTCAAAATTTCCTCCCTTATCCATTCGAGTATAAATATTGGCCACCTTTTTTTTTTCTCCATTGCCTCCAAGACCTAGGCATCGTCCATAGCCTCTCCAACAAGCTCCAAAGCTCTCTACTACACAAATGCTGTGTGCTGCTAGTCGCTACACAAACCTTTCACTCTGCTTTTTGCTGCACATTCTCCATTTGTTTCAATCACTGTTCAAGATCCTTTCTTGGATCCCATTCCAAGTTAGCCTCTGAAATGAATTTTCTTTTCACATAGCCATATTTACTTCATTTGAGCTAAACTCTTTCCATCTTCGTTGTTGTGCTGAGTTTCTTGCTGATGTTCGTTGTTGTGCTGAGTTTCTTGCTACTGTTCATTGCTGCGCCAAGTTTCCTGCTACTGTTCGCTGCTGTGTAGAGTTTTCTGTTGCTGATTCGTTTGCTACACATAGTGTTCTATTACTACCCATTTCTACACACCCTGCAAAAGTCACTATTCTCATTTGCTGCACACAGGTTATTGCTCTCGTTTGCTACGTAGAGGTTACTGTTCCCATTTTCGTTGCACAAAGGTTATTAAAATATATTGTTGCACACATGCAATTCACATAGGGTTGACAAATATCAACAATATGAAAACTCCTCAATGAAAAAGAAAGAATGTAAGAAGCAAGGGAATCGTGAGGTTTGAGCCACAGAGTTTAAATTTGGTGAACGCAGACCCATCGATCAGAGTGTCCTTTGAACAAGCTGGATGCATGAGATTCTGTGAAAAGGTTAAGGGGTATAATGTGTAGCTAACCAAACAATTTTCTCTAAACTTTAATGGTGTCAGCATAACCATTGTAGAGATCACTTTTCCAATGTCAAAGGAGACCATATCAACCACTATGGAGATTCCTATGCAGGGAGAGAATTGGTTTAAAGGTATGCCTTTAGATCCTTCATTTTATACTGTTTTTCTCAAACCCAAATACAAAAATCAAAAGATTGGTGCCACTATTCCTAGGTAATATGTTTTGGAACCTATGAGAAGATTTTGAGGGTAATCCATAAATAATTTACTTGTGAGGGTAGGTTTGAAAAGGTATATCAATACCACATTAGGATATTGATGCATTTCACAGGGAAAATTCCCCTAAACTTACCCTTATACCTATATAAAAGCCTGTGAAAAATGGAAGACAGTGTCCAAGTCAGAGCTGAAAAGCCAAAGAGTAGCCTATTCCATTTTTCCTTGGTGAAGCTATTGGTGGTTGAAGATATTGGAAAGTTAAACAAGGACCGAGATTCGTTCTTGACCTCAACAAACATTTACCTGGATCCTAAAGGAGATACTCCCTTATCTGCTGAGAAATCAACATCTCATAGTTCAGGGGAAAAAGGAGGAGGTGCTGATGAAAGGGGAAAAGGAAAAGAGATTGAGAATCCATCACTTAGTCAACCAGTATTGAAGAAAATAAGAAAACTACAATTGGCTGATAAACCCAAGGAGAAACAGGCTCCTAGTAAACCAATCACCAGGTCATTTGCTAGGAGGTTTCCCATACCCATAGTTCAGATATAGTTTGTTGAATTTGCAGCCCATGAGATTGATGAGGAGCAAGTGAAACCAGGGGAGAAAGATGCAGATGTCAAAGAGATGCAACAAAAACTAAAGAAAACTCAACATATTATAGCCCAAATCTACCAAGAGAACATAGAATTGAAAAGGAAACTAACATAAAAGACTCCTAAAGAACAAACACCACAGAGTAAAGCAAGTCATAAATCTTCTACTTCACTCACATAAGGAGAAGATAACATAAAATGGATGAAAAAGCAACTAAGAGAAGCTCAAGACCAGATCATCAATCTTAGGGAAGAAAAGATAACATCAAAGGAAGGGATCATGAATCATCACAAGAAATGCAAACTAGCCATAGAAAATGCATGTGAAATCATTTCTAATGCTCAGTCAAAGCTGAAGAGGAATGAAACTTTGTTGAGGCAGGTGGGAAATTTAAAGAGACAGAACTTGTCACCGAGAAAGGAAAACATCAACTTATGGCTACAAGTGAAATTGGATAAAGAAGCCAAGGAAAAGCTGAATGTTCCTAGCCTTTGCTGCCACCTAGATTTGGACGATCAACCTCAATATGAAGACTCGCTATGCAAAGTCGTTGCACAAATACTGTAGCCAACACTTGAGAAACAATAACCAGAATTCACTGTGCAAGGATGACATGGTTGTCCAACAATGCACATGATGACTCATCACAACCACATGGTTGAATTTTTCTCAATGATCCATGATTGTAAATGATATTTTAGTTATGTTATGATTGGTAAATCGTCTTTTCTGTTTTTGGTAAATCTTGTCGAGGTTGTTGTTCTCTTTGAAAGAAACTAGATCCATAGCTCTAGGATGTAGTAGATAGACCCCTAGAAGCTAAGTGTAGCCTTAGATTTCTATATATGTTGACTATTTTGATGTAAAGAGGGGCAGGAAGAAGTATAATCATTTTGATCTTCAATGCAATTCTCCAAATCTAATAGAAATACAAATGCAGAAGTCCTGGAATCCTTATGAAAACGATTCTAATGGTGGTGATATGAAGATTGTACTCTTCTTTTTATGTATTCCTTGTGTACTTATTTTCATCTGCACTTTTCTTCTCTTTAAATTGGAAAATTAAAGGTCCAAAATTCATCTAATGGTGCTCTAGACTTAACTGATTTAAATTCTGTTTGTATTCTTAACTAAGGTCATAATTCATCCTTTGTGATGCTCTGATTATGTTATGTTTTTCTCTTCTTCTTTCACCCTACATAATCAAACTCAAAACTTAAGTTCATCTGCTTGTTTATCCTTTGTTCCCCTAAAGAGTTATACCTACCATGAATTGTTTTCTTTTGTTTTCAGGGGTTGACTCCATAGCCCTATAGATACTAGACCTCTTTGCTTGCAAACCTTTCAAAAGAAATATCTCAAACATCTAAATCTAGCCATCAGTTCAAAAACAATATGTCTACCAGAGATCAAGTCTTAGAGAGAACCCTCTCTAGATTGGAAAGGCTAGTTTCCAGTCTTAAATTTGGTTTGTAGGTCATTGTTATTACTCCAAGAAACTCTTCGAGGTTGTGGATCAAAGATGCTTGGTAACTTAAGGTAAACTTGTTTTTGTATTTTTGTATGTGTGGATCAATGGGATAAGTCAATTACAGTATGGTATTAGGACATTAAAAATGAGAATCAAATGAACCAGCGCTCTCAAGGATCAATAATTAGATGATAGTTTTTAAGTGGATGAGAAAACAATGCTTATAAACCAAATACAAATGTAGGGTTTAATAAACAATGATAATCAACTATTGATCAAGTTATGAGCTAACCAATGAGATGAAAGTCATTCTGTAGCTAAAACAACTTGAATAAGAGTACATAAGGAAAGATGAGAAGTTGACATCAATAGAGAGAGAAAACTGTGATTTGTATTATCATATGGAAAGTCTGTTTACAATATATTATCTTATGTATCCAAAATCGAACCCTGGCATCTAAAAAAGATAGGCATTTATAACATTTACAACAAGTCTTAGATCCTGGAAAACTGGATCTGGATTTCTAAATATGGAAAACAGAAAACAAAACTAAATACAACAGGATAACTAAGAACTAGTTCCTATGAATCGAACTATCTTCAAAGTTTGTCTTTGACATCTGGTCTTCATAATTTCTATGTCTTTGTTGTGTCATGGAGGAAAGGACACATGTCTTTAGTGGTTGGAAAAATTTCATAGCTGTAAGTAAGGTGATGGCTGATCATATGAGTATTCACCTTATATATCTCCATGAATCTTTGAAACTGAATATTTCATGATTTGGTGATTGATCTTTTTGATGCCCTCTTATATTTTAAATCACCCAAAAATTGCTTTGTTCGAGCTCAAATCTTTAAAATTCTTTCTCTACGGTTTCACTAGCTATTTCGACTTAGAATTTGCTAACTAGCCGATGAAAGCTCTGCTTTTCAACAACTAATTGGTTATAATTGCACCTTTTGTGCTGGTGAAAAGTCTGTTTTAATCAAAAGGAAAACCTTTCATGTTCAAAATGAAAAATCATTGTTTATTTGATTAATCTCCCTACAAATTTATAGCAACCTATGCCAACACCTGTAAATCTGGATGTGTGGTAATTCTTGCTTTCAACTTTTTGATTTTCCTCTTCAGGAGCTTAGCTAACCACCATAAGCTATTATAACCCTTTGTGATCTTTTTCCTCTTCTTCTTATCCTTTATACTTTCACGTGCCAACTTCTCAAAAGCTGCATTGGTCTTTGCAAAATTCCCTGATAAAGCTTTATATCTTTCCTTTATCACCCTTTCTAGAATCTCTTGCTGTGCTATTATCTCTTTCATCTCCTTAATCTTCTGTGATTTCTTTGATTTCTTATTTCTTGAAGTTTCACCTTCATATTTGGAAGTAAAAACTTCAAAATCCTGTGCAGGTTCCATGGAGTGCTCTGGACTTTTGATGGCTGGAGTTTCATCATCTTTTTCTGGTTCTATGTATGGAAAATTTAGAACATTTGCATTCTTTACTATGCATTGCTCTGAGTTTGTTTCAAAATCTAGTTTCTTTTTAGCTTTCTTAGGCTTTACGCTGGATTTTTTCTCTTTTGGTGACTTTGGGAGAGCTCTCCTTCTCTTCAAGATACTCTGAGGAGTTGG
>ML814448.1:61163-90441 GCA_009831015.1 Picea engelmannii | reverse complement strand
AGTTAGAAAACAAAGTAGAAGAGATCAAAAGATTGAAAACAAAAGTTGATGATCTAACAAAAGAAAAGGAGGAGGAGATCGAGAGACTTAAAAATGAAATCAGTCAAGCAAAGGAAGAGGAGATTGAGAGACTGAAAAATGAAATCATTCAAGCAAAAGAAGAAAAGAAGGAAGATGATGAACCAAGAAAATTCCTTGCAGATCTAAAAGAACTAAGGGAAATCTATGTCAATATTAAAATCCAACTTGAATAAGCCAAAAGAAGGGAGGAGGTAGTGAGAAACGAGATGAACAAAAAGGAAGAATCATGTCATAAGTTGGAAGCAGAAGTTGTGAATCAGAGAAAGAAGGTTGAGAAGTCAAATACCCAAATCAATTTCTTGAACAACTCTATGACCCTGGATTAGATCTTGGATAGTCAGAGATCACCAAATGACAAATCTAGTCTTGGATACAATAAGGAAGAAATCAATACTCCTAAGAAACCTGATGTAGGTCCTTCATTTGTAAAAGGTGAAAACATGTCTGACATAGGTCCTTCGTTTGTAAAGGATGAAGACAGGTCTGACACAACTCCATTTGTAAAAAGTGAAAGCATGTATGACTTAGGTTCTTCATGTTCAAGAAATAAAAGAAACACTACAAAATTTAGAAGTTCAAATCAAGGAAGACATCCATAAGCTAATCATACACCTCAAAGCAAGTTTAGAAGAGAGACACCTTCATGGATGAATCAAAGAAGGTATGAGAGTGCTTTTAACGGTTATTGTTTTTCTTGTAACAAATATGGTCATAAAGGTTTGGATTGTAGGCATCATGGAAGAAAACAAGTTGGTAGGTTCAACAACAGTATAAGATGTTGGAACTGCAATCATGTTGGACATATTGCTACACATTGTTACACTATGAGAAGCTACAGTTGTGATGGATATGGCCACAAAGCCCATAACTGTTGGAACTCAAGAAAACAGTCAATGAGAAATTCTTTATACAATACGACAAAAGGAGTAAATGGAACATGGAATAAAAATGAAGTTGTAGTAATAGAAGATTAGAGAAAAAAGTTCAAGAAACCATGACACTCACAAATGTGAATAGAAAAGTTTGAACAAGTGAACATGAGTGAAGTTGATTGTTGCAAAAAGAGTTGTAGTCGTGTGACAAGCATAGTATAAAATTTCTTAGACAACATTAGAGCAATGCATAGTAAATAAGAATCTTGGATAAAGATGGATACATCTGGTTAGAGATCGATGAGAATCAATGGGAAGATCTAAGGGTTGTTTGAAAAATATGAGCTACAATTGCGTAGTGCTCCAGTAGGACAACAACATCTGCAAAAAGAACATTCAGATGTACAAAATGAGTTACATGACATCCTGTAGAGATATCAAGAGGAGAGACCCTCTCAGAAAAAGATACCCTTTTAGAAACAAAGGGGGAGAACATTTAGTAAAAACTCAGGGGAAGTATTTTGGTTAGTAAATAAGAAAGTAATTAGATTAAGTTTTGAAAAGACTTGATCACTACAAAAATTGGTAGAAGACTACTCATTTGAAACAAAAAAATCCCAATCAACTAAGATAAGAAGTTAGTAAATTAAGAGGGGAAGAAACCTTGTCAGGAAGAGATACCTTTTAAAAAACAAAGGGGGAGAGTAGTCAGAAGAAGAGAGAGAGCATATTGACAGGGGGAGTCATTCAGTTATGGTAGGCGGAACATGATTGAAGGAAGAGTTACCCAAGTTCAGATTCTAGTCAGGAACATACAAAGCTTTACCACATGAGGAAAAACCCTTTTCCATTGATGTCAAAGGGGGGGAGAAAACTTCATAAGAGGAAAGCATCTTCACATGGGGAGTTTTGTATATGAAGTTAGTGTGTTGCCCTCAATGACAAAGGGTGAGATTGTTGAACATATTTTCATTGATGTCAACAGTCGATGTGATGATTTGTTGTTATGATAAATTATCATTGTGATTTACCATAGATGAGATTGTCATTGATGTTAACAATATATCAGTTAGCAGAAGAAGCAAACAGTATGAATATCAAGGCTCATAAGGGAAAACACAGTACATAAGCGAATGGAGATCAAATCTCAGAAGGAAGAGTGCATTGCACAGTGTATCAGTTAGCAGAAGAAGCAAACAGTATGAAGCAATTCATGATTATTGTTGATCACGATAGGATCAACAATGTTCCTATGATAAAAGCTCAGGAGGGTTAGCAAATGATGAGATCAAAGGTCAGAAGGAAAAGCGTAAGATGAGAGTGAGAAGCCTCAACAACCATTTGATCAATAAATTTACCATGTTGATCCTCTAATATTATAGACGTCGGTCATATGAGTGACTATGGGATTGAGGACCGTTGGGACTGTCGGATCTGCAAGCCAGATCAACGACATGTATAAATTGTGGAGATCAGAAGGAAAATTAAACGATTCACTAGTTCCAATCCCTCAATTGGCCTAGATCGTTAGATCTCATAGACTCGAATATCAAGGACTGTGGTTGATCCAACAAAATATCAGTTTAAGTCAAATTAAGTTGTGACCATTGGATGTGTAATCGCCAGATCAACGACATGGATAGATTGTAGAGATCGAAAGGAGAATTAAATATCGTGCTATTCCCAATCTTGCAATTAGTCAGGACTATCAGATCTTATAGATTTGAATATTGACTGTTGTGGTTAACTCAACAACAACGCACAACTTCAAATTGCGGAGTTTTGTTGATGAGTTAAATCACTCGCAATTTGTGGTTCCACAATCATCCTTAATCGTTGATCTGCTTCGAGTGTCTCCACGACTGTTGGATCACATTTTAGTGGAAGGACATGATAATATGAAAGGGTTGAGAATTTGATTATCTGAATACCCGTCAGTCGTCGGATCAAACTCGAATTTTCGTTAGTCGTCGGATCATTTTAAAGTGGAAGGATAAGATAAGCGAGGTAAGATCTGAGATCTCATTTATGAAAATTTTCGTCAGCCGTTGGATCATTCTAAGTGGAAGGACAGGATAAGATAGAAGAGATGCATCACATAAAGATTCAGCCATCAATCTAGGATCATGATTGATGAACAACATTTAGTTCAGGTATAAATATGCGAGGAGGTTAAGCTCCATAAAAATATCACTTCAGATTTTTCCGTTTGAGAGTTGAATTACCCAGAGCTCAAAATCTGAAATGAATAAGGACCATCGGATCTGGAGGATAGACGATGACTGTTGGATCAGGGTTGTTGGTTAGCATACCATGTCAACAAGGACACATGGTAGACCATGTCAGCAAACCACGTCTACAAGGACATGTGGCAGACCATGCCAACATACCACAGTAAGAAAAGACATGTGGCATACCATGTAAGTAGACCACGACAAGAAAAGACATGTGGCAAACCATTTCATCAGATCACGTCAAAAAATACACATGGCATAATTAGATCATGACAAGCGTTAAGAGGAAATTGGATCGTGCGATGAAGACAAGTGACGTAAGCAAGTTACGTCACTTTGGGAGCTTCACCACCAAGAAATGTCAAAAGTCCCTAAGGCTCGAAGGAAGAAGGTCCGAAGTCACTCTCAGTCATCGATCCAAGATACATTTCGAGAGTTAGGACAATTGTTAGATCCAGGAGAAGAACATGTGCCCCATAAGGAGATCCACATCAACAAGGACACATGGTGCAATTAGATAATGACAAGTGTCAAGTTGATTCGACATTTCAGGTATGTGAAAATGACAGATTTGAGTGAAACATGACATCTACTCAGCTCGTGACATGTCATCAAGTGATGTAAGAAATTTACATAACTACAAAAGTTTTACTCCGGGAGTTTCACCACTAGTAAATGACCAAAGTCCCAAAGTCCCGAATACCGAAGTCCCGAAGTGGACATGAGTCGTCCGATCTAAATATCACTTCAAGAGCATTCTCAACCATTGATCTAATACAATAGAAGGACAACGTATGAAGCTTGGCTCGTGACATGTTATCAAGTGACATAAGTAAGTTACGTCACTCTGGGAGTTTTACTTCGGGAGTCTTAGCACCAACACTTGCCCAAAGTCTCGAAGTCCTGAATGCCAAAGTCCCGAAGTGGACACGAGACGTCTGATCTAAAGATCACTTTGGGAGATTTTTTGACCATCGATCTACTACAATGGAAGGATAGTGTAAGTGGAAGTGTTAATTGACAACAAGCGGTCTCCACCACTTATGACTTACTCAGCAGGTGATCACTCCAGAGGAAAGAAGGGGTTGAGATTTGAAATCTCCGAAGTCCCAAGACCCGAAGGAGATATCAACTGTTGATCCAAAAGGGACACTTGTTAGTGGATTGAAATCTATGGAATATTGACGTACGAAGGAAAGAAGGGGTTTATATTTTAAATATCCAAATTCCGGAGACCCAAAGGATATCTCGATCGTTGATATGATGTCGGGTGTACTCTCAACCGTTGATCAAAATATAGTGGAAGGATAGCGTAGTCATAGTGGCCGAAATCCCGAATTAATTAGTGGCCATCCATATCAATTTTTGATTAAGTCATGGCCGTCATATTAAGTGATGTAAGGATCAAATATGACCATTGATCCGTTTCCGTGATATAATGAGAATTGTATGATCTGTTCGAAAAAACTTGCTTTGGGAGATTTGAAAGGTTGCAAAGTCTAGAAGACTCGAAGGGAGAAGTCTCAAAGTCCAGAAAATTGTCCATATCATCGGAGTTTGAATTGTGACCATTGAATTGATAAGCACTCAAGCACTCGTCTCTCCTAATGTTTGATTAACGCCATTGGTCACATGGTAAAGAGATTTAAAAGGCAGAATGAAATGTGTTGCTTAAATTGATAAGCCTGTGGTTCTACGCCTATGATCATATGAACATGGTTTGAAGGAAGTGCCTAATTATTTTATCACAAAGACGAAGGAAATCAATCCATACCTGTTATCAATTTATGAAAGAAAAGGGGATTCCGGGTTTAAAGTTGAAGACCCAAAACAATGATCTCTGGTGGTCCCAAATTTGTTAATGAACAAGTTGGTTATAACTTGTTGCACAGGTCAACTCAATAACTTAAACAAGTTTTGAGCATAAGAAAGTATAAATACAACCATGATTGGTTCACTAGAGGGGCACTTGTGGAAGAAGATGGGCTTGTGGAAAAGAGAGGCTTGCTGAGGAAGAGCGGCCTATGGAGAAAAATGAAGGGGATGCGGACCTGAGGTCCGTGTGAATATCAAAGAGAAGACGAAGTGAAGAAGGTGGGAATATCAGAGGAAAGATGAGGTGAAGAAGGCATGAATTTTAGAGTGAAGATGAAGTGCAACAATGAGTGTTGATGGTATACCTCTGATCATGAAACAAATTTGATTCAATAATGGATCACTGCTACTAGAGTTGAATTACTATATGAACTCTAGTTGGATAGACTGTGTTCTATCAACAAGATGGGTCTTTCTTGAGAGTTGGTGCTCTCCGAGGAGTTGGCGCTACTTACTTTAGTTGGTGTTGATAAAAAATAATTGTTGCTGGGAAAATTCATATTACTATCTATCTGTCTATCTATCTATCTATATATATATATATACACACATATAAATTGTGCAAAATCTTACACAAACATCTGGTATCTCTTGTATCCATTGTGATTATGATTTGACTGTTCTTAATCTGTACAATTATATTTTAACTGATAACTTGAGAAAAGTTAGAAAAGTCCACACACTAATTCACCCGCCCCCTCTTAGTGTGGGTGGTGTGTTCAAAACTTGACTAATCACATCAAAATATTTTACCAGATATTTTCACATGATGGAGCCATTTTGATGGATTTTTTCCAGTCTTCTTATCCAATCAACCACTGAATCCAGAGTGATATATTTTTGAAAAACCACCTTTGACCAGAGAGTGTTTGAAGAAATAATTCTCCATCTTGTCTTTGCTGCAAGGGAAGTGGAGAAACTGTGTATTTTTTAGGCCCCAACCCCCCAAAAGATTTGGTAGTGCTAGAGAATCCCATTTGATCCATGGCATCACAAAGCTCTCCTTTTGTCCTCGCCATAAGAATTTGAAGCATAATTTCCTTATTTTATCTAGAGTTCCTTTTGGGATCCATGCCATTGATAACCATTAGACCAAAATCACCTCAAGAACTGATTTGACCAGGATCAACCTGCCTGCTCTAGATATCCACCTGAAGCTCCATGATTTTAGTCTTTTTTCAAGATTTTCTAATAGCCAATTCCAATCCTCTTTGGTGTAGAAATTTGGTTTTAGATGAAATCTAAGGTACTTTAAAACTTCATCAAGTGGATTTTCTAGATAAGGAAAAATACCTTTGTAAAATTGAACTTCTTCTGGTTCCATTAAATGAGTAGATAGTGTGGATCTTGTGCTATTTTTTAGCATGCTAGTAGCCCTACTAAAAAGGTCAAGAATGGAACTCAACATTTCAATATCTCCCCTTAGACCACTACATAAGATTAGTACATCATCAAAAAATATCAAGTGAGTGAGTGAAAGAAGATGGGTAAGAGGAATATTTATAAAGGATCTATTAATTTTTGCTTCCAAAAGAGCCCTTCTTAGTCCCTCAACCACCAATAGGAATAGTACAGGGGATAAAGGGAATCCCTGCTGAAGGCCTCTCTCAGCTTGGAAGAAAGGGAAGGCTGATCCATTTATGAGGATTTAAAAGAAGATCGAGGAGATGAAGCTCATGACCTAGTTTATAAAAGGAAGACCGAATCCCAGATGAGTGAGGAGCATTCTCAAGAAAATCCAGCTGACACGATCAAATGCCTTAGAGAGATCTATCTTTAACAGTGCCCATTTTTTCTTCTGTATCTTTATGCTGTGCATGGATTCCTTGGAAACACCGATCACTTCATGAATCTGTCTTCCTTCTAGAAAACCAAACTGTTTTTGAGAGATTGAATTAGAGAGGGTGCCTTTTATTCGTCTGCTTATGATCTTTTCAATAATCTTATAGATATAATTGCACAATGAGATGGGTCTATAATCATCCAAGATATCAGGGGCATATTTCTTTAGGATTAAATCTATAAAGGTATCATTAAAATTGGGATGGATAAAACCATTTACCCTTGATTCTTTGATGAATTTGAGGAGGTCGGGGCTTAAGAATTCAAAAAAACCTACAAAAAGGTCCATAGACCACCCATCTGGACCCGAGATTTTATCCTTTTGAAAAATAAGTAGAGCTTATTTTAGTTATGCTTCAGATACCTCTACCATAAGTTCTTCATTTTCCTCCTCTTCAACAAAACACGGGAACAATAGTGCCATCTGTAAGACACCATCAATGAAAACTCTTATATCTACTGAGTACAAGGCTCTGAAGTGGGATGCAACCAACCTTGCCATATCTTCAAAATAAGATACAAATATGCCAGATTGGTATTTGATTCCCCAAATAGTGTTTTTCATTTTCCTACCTTTTGCATATGCTTAGAAAAATTTTGTGTTCTCATCTTCACTGTGCAATCATAGTGCCTGACTTTTTTGTCTCCATTCTTCTTCCCTAGATTTTAGTAACTCTCTTATGTTTTTCTCCAAGGATAAAAGAGTCTAATTTTGTAATTGATTGGCATATCCTCCTTTGATCGAGTCATATAGGGATTGTAGAGAAGAGTCCATGTTTATTAAGTCTTGTTCTTTCTGCTGCTTTCTCCTTTTTTCCCATACTTTTGTTTCTACTTTTAATTATTTTAAATTTCTTGCGAATTGAATGACTGCCCTTTTTGAATGACTAATGGGCAACCAAAATTCCTTTAACATCTTTTGGAAGCTCTACTCTTTTATCCAATCATAATTAAACTTAAAGGGGCTCACCAATTTTCTAGAAGCTCCTGCTATTTCTAGGAATATTGGGAAATGATCGGACTCCCCCCTATACCAATACATTGTCTGAGAAGAAAAGGTTCTTCCACCAACTGGCTAGAAATCATAAAACAATCTAGTCTCTTTGCGATGTAATCATCTCCCGATATCTTATTTCTCCAAGAAGGACCAAGATTAATAGGTGCAATATCAATTAGCCCTGCTTCATCCAACTTATGAACACAAAAATCTGAGAGAGAATCCACCTAGGACCTTAGTCCCCAGGATTCAACCACCCCTATTGAAAAATTTAGATCTCCTCCCAAGATGAGAGAGGGGGATTTCAAAAAATATTTTTCTAGGAGGGCACTCTAAAATTGGGGACATTCATGAGTGGGTCCATAAATATTTATAATTGTAAAGGATCTCCCCAATTCTTCAACGAAGAAATTCATTCCTTGACCCTTGGAGAAACCCCAAGAGTTTTTTAGCTTGATATTTTTTGTGTTCCATCCCATAGCCATTCCTCTCGAGTGACCAAATGCATCTGATCTAAAAAAATACCATCCTTTTTGTATCCTTTCCAACATCTGGATGACCACCACCTCTTCCCCAATGGTTTCTTGTAGCAAAACTATGTCAAGCTGCATGAGCTCCAACAGACTTTGGAGGGTGAGACGCTTTGAGAGGCTCACCAACCCCCTGCAATTTAGTGAGAGAAATTTCATTTGGGAGACCCTTATGGGGTTGGAATTTCTCTAAGTGCCCCATAGATAGTGAGCTGACGACCAACATCCACAACAATGGATTCTCATGACTGAGATTTTGAAAAGAAATATTTTCTTCCTCTCCCTTTGTGTGTAGAGACCTGAGAAGGGTTTAACCCCAAACTCGATGGAGGAGGGATCAGACTGTTTGTAGATGGAATTGAATGGAACCTCAAATTATAGAAAATGGATTCTTCATCAAAAAGAAAGGAGGAGTATTGAATTTAGGAGAAGGGCGAATGTTCGTGGGGAGAAGGAGGACGACCAAAGGAAAGAATAGAAAGAGGAGGACCTGGGGAAAAAAACACTGGAATTTCCATGGCATAAGGAAGGGAAGGGAAGTTTTTTAACTTATTTAAATCCTAAAAAATATGGGTGGATGACTATAAAAAAATAAAATTTATAGAGAAAGGAGGGAGGGGGGAAATACCCAAATGAGCTTCTACACCCTTTTTTTAGATGATATTCATAATTTGCAGTGACAACTTCTTGCGCTTGATGCTTTCCCTCTTCCTTTGATGAAATAGTAGTGGAGTTATTTATCCCTTGGAGGGACGAAACCAATGAGTTTTTTTCTGACACCTCTCTCCATGCTTGGAACATCGCCCTCGATTGAGGTGGAGGCAGTGCCACTCCCCACCCAAAACAAAAGGAAAATGGGGACCTTTGTCGAGAGGTTTTCCCTTGAGAGGTTCGACACTTCAAAGGAAGAATACAATATGCCGCTTTGTGCTTATGCTTGTGACATTTGTGGCATTTGAAAGGAATTCCCTCATAATCAAGTGGCTGGATGAAATTTAAGCCCTCACGAGTGATCTCTAAGGTATTTGAGAGACCTTTCTTGATATTAAGAGAAACTAAGATCCATGCCACCGACATTTTCCTAGATGAGGGAAGCGACATATCCACTTTCATAAAAGTTCCAAGGGTGGCTCGTCGATCCACTCACGATTTTCATAAAAAAAAGGGGACCATCTTTTCAGTAGAAGGGGGGTCAAATCCACACACCAGGGTTCACTGAGGATCCTTCTCACTTCTTAGGATGAATGGAATTTTAACACAAACCATCCTTTTTCTACAGAGTCTACATATGATAATTTAAACCCCAAGTCCTTCCATGAAGAGGGGATCTAGTCTGAAAGAAGCTCATGTCTTAGGTGAATCCCATTTTCATGCCCCACCACTTCCTTCTCACCTAGGTCCGGGACCTTAGGTAACATGATGTCATCTCCCAAGGCCAAGGAGCATGGATGAGGAAATAGAGCTACACCTGGATAAGTTTTCTTCTACTTCAGGGCCGGAGGTTCTCTAGAAAATACCACCTACTCAAAACCTCTAGGTTTAAACCTTTTGGGATGGGGAGGTGGAGGGGAATAAGGGGGGATACTGAACAGAGGCACAAGGGGAGGGTGGGAGAGCCAAAAAATAATTCAGGTTCAAATAAGATGGAAAAACCGACTCCGGAAGGGAAAAAGAGGAAAAAAGTGGATGATGTCCAAGAAAATGGTTTACCATACTGGGAAGAGATGAAAAAACCTCAAGAGATTCCAGGTGACCCGAAAAAGGAAAGTGTCCGAGAGCTTGGAGCGACTGGTCCTCTTCAAACCCATGAACGATAGCCTGGAAAGGATCTTGGATGAAAGGAGAAGAATCCGAACTAGAAGAGTCTAATGGGACCTCTCGAGAAGAAGGAAGGAAGTTCCCCCAAATCATATGTTCGACTTTCGAAGCACTAAAAACTCCACCAACTTTGAACATCTGTAAACCTAGGGGAGAAATTCAAGCTGGGTCCGACAAGGAGGCATCCCACATCCCTCTGGCAAGAGGTGAAAAAATGGCATGCCGATGTCATAATAAATAATGGATACAGGCACACAAGTCATATAGTTTCAGGGGGTGCTTTGTGGAAACCCTTTCCGCAGGCAGTTTGGTTTTTCTCTCCTTAGCACAGATCCATAGTTTCCCTATAAGCATTAGGTGCACAACAATTTTTTCCTTTTTTTGTTAACAGTTGGGTATATATATATATATATATATATATATATATATATATATATATATAACTCATTTCAATTTTCACTTCAATTTAATCCTCGCTCACTTACTCAAGTGTGCGCAACATTGTGAAATGTGCACACCCTTTCTTTGATAACAATCCCGATGCACTACTCAGGTGCGTGAAAAACCAAAACTTGGTGCCAATGGATCACCAACCTATATGTATATTCACATTTACAATTGGTACCAATGACTCACCAACCTATATGTACAATTACAAATGGGGTTTAGATTAGGGACATTACAAGTACCCTTATGCATCCTCAAAGCACTAGAGTTGTTGATACCCTTGGCAACAAAATTAACATCATTCTTTTCAACTATTTTTCTCCACTTATCTTCATTGCGGACATATGCAACTTTTTAGTTTTTTATTCATAATTATAATGATGGTGCATGGTGACATAAACATCTTCAAAAGTGGGCATCTCTTGCTAAACCATCTCACTTCCCACTACTTTAATGTTGTCTAATTGGTTTATGATCATTCTAGAAAGAGCTCCAACAAAGTCATTTAAAATTTAAACATTGTCAACAAGATCAAATATTTCTTCAACATTTCCTCTAGACAATACTTCTTGTTCATTATTCATCATCCTTTTTCTCCTAGGTTATGTAGGGGTGGTGTGTTCTTTCTTCCTCTTTTATTTTTTTAAGATCCTTTCCATCATTTCCTTTTCCATAAACTTCATCGATCTTCTTCTTACTTTTGCTTCCAAATGAAGTAGGAGTAGTCCTCTTGGTTGACAATGAGCCATTTATTGGGAATCTTGCCACAACTCCTCCTCTAAAAACAAACCTTCTTTTCTCTCCGTTCATGTCATGCAAGTGTTATTCAATGGTATCCTTGTAATTTTCATTTTATTAAGTAACCTTTCCCATATCTTCTTAATCATTGTGTTGGTGTTTGAGATTATGACATATAGGACCCTCTAGGGAGATTGATATTATTCACCCCACAAATAGGGGCTAGTCCTTGTAGTGATACTATGTTATCAACATTCTCCTTGATAGAAACATCATTATTATGTCCTCCTCCCGCCTTGAGAACCTCAAACTTAGAGAAGCACTTAGTATAGCCAAAATATAACAAGTGCATCTTAAACAACTTGTTTGGATCATACCTTGGAAGAGCATTGACCTCTCTTAGTTTAGATGAATCTAGAACTCAAGCCTTGTCATTTAACTATACCATGTCTTTCACAAACACTTCAACAAATAAAAAAGGCACATACATGAATTGCTTGGTCTTATTATAACAAAGAAACTTACCCAATTTTGTTTATTGTTTTCCAACTCTGCAAAAAAGAATCGATCATGGACAAATTTGGGAAAATAGAAAGGTTTTAATTTGAAGACATATAGTCTAATGTGGGTAAAATTTCCCTCGTCAAGAAACTTGCTTTTCCATGTTATAAAAATTCCAACTCTAAAAGTCAAAGCACTGGGCTCCCTTCCTATAATTATTTTCCTAACTTTGAAGGGTCCTAAACTTCAAAAAAATGGAACTAGACCTTATATATCTAAAAAAATGGATACCATAAGTGTATGGGCTCAAAATTTTGATCAACACATGCCTTGATTGTCAATTTTTTAAAAGTATTTCCAACAACCAAAGAGAAAATCAAATAGAAGGACAAGTAGAATATTATGTTCTTTTGGTACTCTAGCAAATGTTGTGAAAATTCAGTGGAAACCAATTATGCCAACAAAAATTCCTCTTTTTTGTGCAATGTATAATAAATGATAGAAACCACATCCCTATACATGTTAGTCATGGACTCTTGTCCAACTAGTCAGTAAAAAGAGATGCATTTTCTATCTAGGATTCTACCAATTCAAGGATATCAACTTGGTATATATTTGCAACTTTTGACTTTTATTCTACCAAACATTTGTTCAAGAAAGAAAAATCACCACCATGTAAAATTGGGAAAGTATCATCCTCAGATATTTTAAACATCTTAGTGGGGTCTAGGAGTCACAACATTTTCTTGAAAGTAGCAAGAGTAAATGATATATGCATGTTTCCTTCTCTATTTAATCCCACCACCTTATACTTGAAATTGAACCTTTTAGCACACCATGTAGCCCAACCTACAATTTCATTCACTCTTCTTCTAGAAGTTTTGAATACCACTTGTACATCATTGACTAGTGGAAGGATTTTATTGCTATAAGCTAAGGAATTGATGGTATCACCAACAAAGATTCACGTTTTCTTCTAAGAGGCATCTCTCAATTGTGATTTCTATAAAACAAGTACTATATTCCTCTCTAAACAATAACTTATGTTCCTTGACACACTACGACAATGGTGCCATCTTCGAAAGTTTAAGGAGAAAGGTGGTCACAGTTACATGAAACATTTAATACCATTGATTTCATACATATGGGTTTAGTGGCCAGAGGGTAAGTGTCATTTAGTGAGACCACAAAATTTTGAAAATTGACCATAGATCACATGGGTGGAGGCAGTTAGTGGATGGATGAAAAGGATAAGTCTTTACACTCTACATCCAAAGGTAACGTAGAAGTAAGAGACACAATGGAAAATGAGACGAAGTATGCGGTAGAAGGGAAACATATATAATGGGGAAGTGAAGAGGGGTTGTGGTGGGATTATGGCATGTGGTAGTTTAGAGTGTGGGGGTGTGGCGTGATGAAAAGGTAAGCAAAGAAAGGGGTGCATGAGGTTGAATGCATGATAATGCATATGTAGGGGTCCTCCCTTAGCGCTCAACGTTTCATGTTTATGTGGTGATGTAGAACACAAAGAGGTGATGGTGTGGAGGAGAAGGGAATCACCTTGATTTACATGAGAAATAAACATAGTGCATTGTGTTAGCACCATGATTTTCATAGCTAGAGTTAGAGGTTTGTCCAAAGTTTTCAAATCCATGCCATGATCTTGGGAAAATCAAGGCATTCCTAGATTTGTCATATTTAGTGTGTCAAGGTTTATGAGGCCAATAATCAAATAAGGAATGACTTGAAATGTCAATAAGGGGTCTAACCATAAGTTGGTTTAAAGGGTTTATTTTATTTTTCATAAAACACGATCATAAAAGGCAAAGAGTCAAGAGTGTAAATTCCATCATGTTCAATTTGTAATGGTCCACTTTCCTAAGTCTTGAATCACATTAAAAAGTGGGAAATTATGTGCAAAGGTTGAATCATAGGTTAGGGTGAGTGTCATGTCAAAAGGTATTATGGTTCATCATCACTTTTCATGAGGTTAGAAAAGGAACAATCATGACACTCCATGTCATTAGTACCGTTGCAAACTTCAAAAGTGTACCTGCTGCTCAAATACTTAACTTGCCTTGAAATGTCTTGTCACTATGGATAGCCACTTACCTTTTCAAAATTTCCTCCCTTATCCATTCGAGTATAAATATTGGCCACCTTTTTTTTTTCTCCATTGCCTCCAAGACCTAGGCATCGTCCATAGCCTCTCCAACAAGCTCCAAAGCTCTCTACTACACAAATGCTGTGTGCTGCTAGTCGCTACACAAACCTTTCACTCTGCTTTTTGCTGCACATTCTCCATTTGTTTCAATCACTGTTCAAGATCCTTTCTTGGATCCCATTCCAAGTTAGCCTCTGAAATGAATTTTCTTTTCACATAGCCATATTTACTTCATTTGAGCTAAACTCTTTCCATCTTCGTTGTTGTGCTGAGTTTCTTGCTGATGTTCGTTGTTGTGCTGAGTTTCTTGCTACTGTTCATTGCTGCGCCAAGTTTCCTGCTACTGTTCGCTGCTGTGTAGAGTTTTCTGTTGCTGATTCGTTTGCTACACATAGTGTTCTATTACTACCCATTTCTACACACCCTGCAAAAGTCACTATTCTCATTTGCTGCACACAGGTTATTGCTCTCGTTTGCTACGTAGAGGTTACTGTTCCCATTTTCGTTGCACAAAGGTTATTAAAATATATTGTTGCACACATGCAATTCACATAGGGTTGACAAATATCAACAATATGAAAACTCCTCAATGAAAAAGAAAGAATGTAAGAAGCAAGGGAATCGTGAGGTTTGAGCCACAGAGTTTAAATTTGGTGAACGCAGACCCATCGATCAGAGTGTCCTTTGAACAAGCTGGATGCATGAGATTCTGTGAAAAGGTTAAGGGGTATAATGTGTAGCTAACCAAACAATTTTCTCTAAACTTTAATGGTGTCAGCATAACCATTGTAGAGATCACTTTTCCAATGTCAAAGGAGACCATATCAACCACTATGGAGATTCCTATGCAGGGAGAGAATTGGTTTAAAGGTATGCCTTTAGATCCTTCATTTTATACTGTTTTTCTCAAACCCAAATACAAAAATCAAAAGATTGGTGCCACTATTCCTAGGTAATATGTTTTGGAACCTATGAGAAGATTTTGAGGGTAATCCATAAATAATTTACTTGTGAGGGTAGGTTTGAAAAGGTATATCAATACCACATTAGGATATTGATGCATTTCACAGGGAAAATTCCCCTAAACTTACCCTTATACCTATATAAAAGCCTGTGAAAAATGGAAGACAGTGTCCAAGTCAGAGCTGAAAAGCCAAAGAGTAGCCTATTCCATTTTTCCTTGGTGAAGCTATTGGTGGTTGAAGATATTGGAAAGTTAAACAAGGACCGAGATTCGTTCTTGACCTCAACAAACATTTACCTGGATCCTAAAGGAGATACTCCCTTATCTGCTGAGAAATCAACATCTCATAGTTCAGGGGAAAAAGGAGGAGGTGCTGATGAAAGGGGAAAAGGAAAAGAGATTGAGAATCCATCACTTAGTCAACCAGTATTGAAGAAAATAAGAAAACTACAATTGGCTGATAAACCCAAGGAGAAACAGGCTCCTAGTAAACCAATCACCAGGTCATTTGCTAGGAGGTTTCCCATACCCATAGTTCAGATATAGTTTGTTGAATTTGCAGCCCATGAGATTGATGAGGAGCAAGTGAAACCAGGGGAGAAAGATGCAGATGTCAAAGAGATGCAACAAAAACTAAAGAAAACTCAACATATTATAGCCCAAATCTACCAAGAGAACATAGAATTGAAAAGGAAACTAACATAAAAGACTCCTAAAGAACAAACACCACAGAGTAAAGCAAGTCATAAATCTTCTACTTCACTCACATAAGGAGAAGATAACATAAAATGGATGAAAAAGCAACTAAGAGAAGCTCAAGACCAGATCATCAATCTTAGGGAAGAAAAGATAACATCAAAGGAAGGGATCATGAATCATCACAAGAAATGCAAACTAGCCATAGAAAATGCATGTGAAATCATTTCTAATGCTCAGTCAAAGCTGAAGAGGAATGAAACTTTGTTGAGGCAGGTGGGAAATTTAAAGAGACAGAACTTGTCACCGAGAAAGGAAAACATCAACTTATGGCTACAAGTGAAATTGGATAAAGAAGCCAAGGAAAAGCTGAATGTTCCTAGCCTTTGCTGCCACCTAGATTTGGACGATCAACCTCAATATGAAGACTCGCTATGCAAAGTCGTTGCACAAATACTGTAGCCAACACTTGAGAAACAATAACCAGAATTCACTGTGCAAGGATGACATGGTTGTCCAACAATGCACATGATGACTCATCACAACCACATGGTTGAATTTTTCTCAATGATCCATGATTGTAAATGATATTTTAGTTATGTTATGATTGGTAAATCGTCTTTTCTGTTTTTGGTAAATCTTGTCGAGGTTGTTGTTCTCTTTGAAAGAAACTAGATCCATAGCTCTAGGATGTAGTAGATAGACCCCTAGAAGCTAAGTGTAGCCTTAGATTTCTATATATGTTGACTATTTTGATGTAAAGAGGGGCAGGAAGAAGTATAATCATTTTGATCTTCAATGCAATTCTCCAAATCTAATAGAAATACAAATGCAGAAGTCCTGGAATCCTTATGAAAACGATTCTAATGGTGGTGATATGAAGATTGTACTCTTCTTTTTATGTATTCCTTGTGTACTTATTTTCATCTGCACTTTTCTTCTCTTTAAATTGGAAAATTAAAGGTCCAAAATTCATCTAATGGTGCTCTAGACTTAACTGATTTAAATTCTGTTTGTATTCTTAACTAAGGTCATAATTCATCCTTTGTGATGCTCTGATTATGTTATGTTTTTCTCTTCTTCTTTCACCCTACATAATCAAACTCAAAACTTAAGTTCATCTGCTTGTTTATCCTTTGTTCCCCTAAAGAGTTATACCTACCATGAATTGTTTTCTTTTGTTTTCAGGGGTTGACTCCATAGCCCTATAGATACTAGACCTCTTTGCTTGCAAACCTTTCAAAAGAAATATCTCAAACATCTAAATCTAGCCATCAGTTCAAAAACAATATGTCTACCAGAGATCAAGTCTTAGAGAGAACCCTCTCTAGATTGGAAAGGCTAGTTTCCAGTCTTAAATTTGGTTTGTAGGTCATTGTTATTACTCCAAGAAACTCTTCGAGGTTGTGGATCAAAGATGCTTGGTAACTTAAGGTAAACTTGTTTTTGTATTTTTGTATGTGTGGATCAATGGGATAAGTCAATTACAGTATGGTATTAGGACATTAAAAATGAGAATCAAATGAACCAGCGCTCTCAAGGATCAATAATTAGATGATAGTTTTTAAGTGGATGAGAAAACAATGCTTATAAACCAAATACAAATGTAGGGTTTAATAAACAATGATAATCAACTATTGATCAAGTTATGAGCTAACCAATGAGATGAAAGTCATTCTGTAGCTAAAACAACTTGAATAAGAGTACATAAGGAAAGATGAGAAGTTGACATCAATAGAGAGAGAAAACTGTGATTTGTATTATCATATGGAAAGTCTGTTTACAATATATTATCTTATGTATCCAAAATCGAACCCTGGCATCTAAAAAAGATAGGCATTTATAACATTTACAACAAGTCTTAGATCCTGGAAAACTGGATCTGGATTTCTAAATATGGAAAACAGAAAACAAAACTAAATACAACAGGATAACTAAGAACTAGTTCCTATGAATCGAACTATCTTCAAAGTTTGTCTTTGACATCTGGTCTTCATAATTTCTATGTCTTTGTTGTGTCATGGAGGAAAGGACACATGTCTTTAGTGGTTGGAAAAATTTCATAGCTGTAAGTAAGGTGATGGCTGATCATATGAGTATTCACCTTATATATCTCCATGAATCTTTGAAACTGAATATTTCATGATTTGGTGATTGATCTTTTTGATGCCCTCTTATATTTTAAATCACCCAAAAATTGCTTTGTTCGAGCTCAAATCTTTAAAATTCTTTCTCTACGGTTTCACTAGCTATTTCGACTTAGAATTTGCTAACTAGCCGATGAAAGCTCTGCTTTTCAACAACTAATTGGTTATAATTGCACCTTTTGTGCTGGTGAAAAGTCTGTTTTAATCAAAAGGAAAACCTTTCATGTTCAAAATGAAAAATCATTGTTTATTTGATTAATCTCCCTACAAATTTATAGCAACCTATGCCAACACCTGTAAATCTGGATGTGTGGTAATTCTTGCTTTCAACTTTTTGATTTTCCTCTTCAGGAGCTTAGCTAACCACCATAAGCTATTATAACCCTTTGTGATCTTTTTCCTCTTCTTCTTATCCTTTATACTTTCACGTGCCAACTTCTCAAAAGCTGCATTGGTCTTTGCAAAATTCCCTGATAAAGCTTTATATCTTTCCTTTATCACCCTTTCTAGAATCTCTTGCTGTGCTATTATCTCTTTCATCTCCTTAATCTTCTGTGATTTCTTTGATTTCTTATTTCTTGAAGTTTCACCTTCATATTTGGAAGTAAAAACTTCAAAATCCTGTGCAGGTTCCATGGAGTGCTCTGGACTTTTGATGGCTGGAGTTTCATCATCTTTTTCTGGTTCTATGTATGGAAAATTTAGAACATTTGCATTCTTTACTATGCATTGCTCTGAGTTTGTTTCAAAATCTAGTTTCTTTTTAGCTTTCTTAGGCTTTACGCTGGATTTTTTCTCTTTTGGTGACTTTGGGAGAGCTCTCCTTCTCTTCAAGATACTCTGAGGAGTTGGCTTCTTCTTGTCTACTTTCTTCTTTTCATTCATAGGTTGAGTTTGGGTCTCAAAACCTTACCAAAAGAGAAAGTGCTGCCAAGTTCTTTTCCTCTGTCTCATTTCTTCGAAGATGGTCATTTTAATAAGTCCATAATGACAAAGGGCATTCTTGATGCTGAATGGTTCGACTCTAATCCTATTACACACCTTTGTTAGGCTTTTATGAAGAAAGAAAGACAAATTTAGAAGGACCTTCACTGTGAAGTGATCTAGGAGTCTAAAGTGATATAACATCAACTTGTCATACCTGCCCTCTGAGGTTACATATAGCTGAATTCCCTGAAACAAAACTTGCCATTCCTCTTCAAGGTAAGAAATAGGGATACTTTTCTTCCAGGTTATACTTTTTAATTCTGTCTTGAGGTATGATCTAAAATCCAAATTCTTGGTCACTGTTGTTTTAAACTAACTTTGGTCTATTTTGGGTAAGCCAGTTGCTGAAGCAATGGCAACTTCATCAACTATCAGTTCCAAAGAACCTACTGTAGCTTTCTTTCCATTGCATGACTTTGCAAAAGTCTCTACTATCGCCTGGTGATATCCCTCCTACAACTTTTCCACATATGTCATACATCCTGTGTCTGAGAAACGCTTATGTACCTCTGGATGAGACTGTAAAAAAGACAAATTGTCTAATCCTTTCCTCAGAAGTAGTCCTCCTTGCTTCCTTGCCATCTGTAATTTAATCACCAGTTAATTTGTACATGGTTGACATAGTAATCTTCTTAATAATGAAAGGGCCGACGCTGGTGAAAATGACCCTGTGTTATCAATTGAAATATGAAACCCCATAATAGAATTTTTAAACACCGTGAGTTTGAAATAAGAAATGATGATTTGATTTGATGTCAATATAAATCTGGTACTTTATCCTCTGGTTGCAATGATGATTAAGAGTTCTCCATGTCTTCAAACCCTTCTCTGTCTACCACACGAAATTCATGATCACAATCTATCATGATGTCCTGCTAGAACATGATGAAAAGGTGTCACCGCTCATTTGCTTGCATTAACTTGTCGTGATGATCGTATGGCGTGTGTCCAGCGTATCCTTTTTGGGTTTCTGGAAACGTTGGATAAAAACCCGTGTTAACACTTTCACCATATCGCTTTCTGCTGGGAGTACACTTTAGCCGTTGAAACCCGAGGCTTTCACCAACTAACTTCAACTTCAAAACATATGTTAGCTGTTGAAAGGATTTTTCTTGATTTTTTGAAAAGACCTTTTGAGGATTGATTTATTTCTAGGATAACATCTTAAATACTATGTTTTGACACTTCTAAATTCTAAAAATTTATATAGAACTGTATTTATAACCATGCTATTATCTACAAAATGGAACAAACTGACTGATTCATTTTGGGAGATAACATTTGGCTCCAGCTAAGATGGAGACCTCCCTATGATGTTTCCAAGAACCTAGTTTGACTCAGTAGCCTTATTACAACTTAAATTCAAAACTGATTTTACTCAATATTCCATCGGGCATGGAGTTATTGACGAAACAAAACAAAAACAAATACTGAAAAGAATATGTACAAATAAGTAGGCTTTGAGGAAAGCCTCATGAAAAGTAGAGTTTTAGAATCCACCCATTGAATGGGCCACCTGATACTTCTTCACCTGCAATATCTTGGAGGACAAAACTATTGTTTTTTTGAGCTGATTCTATGGAAAATGGACCTATCCATAGTTCATCAAAATTGCCATGTTTTCCCTTTTCCTGCCTTGCTGCATCCCATTTTAGAACTAGATCCCCTGCCTTGAAAATATCTGCCTTAACCTTTCTGTCAAAAATTTCTTTCATCTTCCATTGGTGTAACTCTGTCTTTTCCAGAAGTTTCTCTCTATCCTGCTGCAACTCTACCATATTGTGGATCCTCCTAGTTATATCATTTGGCTCAGAGTCAGCTTCCTGTAAAAATTTTACAACTGGTAGTGCAAGTTGAACATGAAAGATGGATTCAGTACCATATACTAACTGGAAGGGGGATGTACCAATTGATTTTTTATTTGTAACTCTGTCAACCCACAAAGAAAAATTTAACTTGGAATCCTAGCCCTTGGTATTTTGTTCAAGAAACTTCTTTATGATTCTGAGTAAACTCTTATTTGATGATTCAACTAAGCCATTTCCCTGTGGATAGTAAGAAGTAGAATGTACTAGATGAATTCCCATCTCTTCACATTATTTTATCAAATGTTTATCATTAAACGTAAGAGCGTTATCTGTGACTATTCTCTTAGGGCAGCCAAATCTAGAGAATATGTTTTCTTACAGAAAATTAATGATGACATTGTGATTGGCATTTCTTGTAGGGATGGTCTCGATCCATTTGGTAAAATAATCAGTAGCAACAAAAATCCATCTATGCTGATTGCTAGAAGGTGGATGAATCTCACCTATGAAGTCCAAACCCCATTGCTGAAAAGGACCCGTGACTACAACAGGTTTGAGGGGAAGATATTTTAGCTGCTGTTTGCCTGCAAACCTTTGGCACTTGCCACATGTTTTCACAAATTTACACACATCTGAAAATAAAGATGGCCAATAGTAACCAGCTCTTAGAATTTTATGAGCGGTAGTCTTACAATAATGATGTCCTCCACACTCACTATTATGAAATTCAATCATGATTTTAGTTGATTCCTCTTGATTTATGCACCTCAAGAGTATCCCTGTTGGATTTTTCCAAAACAAAATCCTGTCATTAATGCATAAATTTATGGCCTTAAGCTTTAAATATCTCCCTTATGTTTTTGTCAAATCTGAAGGAACTGATAAATTCTGCAGAAAATAAATGATGTGACTGTACCATTCACAGTCAGCTAGGTGAGGAGAAACCTTCAAATTATCACTACCTCTATCTTCTGAAACCTGAATGTTCTTTGCATTTATACCCACAAAATTCATCTCAAGCAACTTACAATTTCCTTCTGCCAGGAGCTTGGCAAGTCCTTGACCTTTCACAAGCTTTACCGGCTTTATCTCTACATCAAATTCAATTAACTTTGCTATCCAATTACTCCTTTTCCCATCTATATCAGGTTGTATAAGCACATATTTAACAAAGCTTGAAGGTACATAGGCTATTACCTTGGCTTGAAGAATGTAAATCCTAAAAGCTTTTAATGATTTGATGAGTGCATATGCTTGTTTTTCCAATGGTTCATACTTTGCTTCAACATCTCTCAATACTTTACTGAAGAAGGCAACTAGTTTCTCCTGACCATCAACATTTTTCTATAATAGTACAACTGCAATTGCATCTTTTGAAGCAAATGAGAATATGTAAAACTCTTTGTCAAAGTTAGCACTGATTAAAATAGGGGATATCATGATAGCTTCTTTGATAACATTGAAATAATATTTAGAATCTTCAGTCCACCTAATTTCAGAATTATTTCTTAACATACAAGTGATGTGTTTGGTAAGCTCTACAAAGTTTGCTATAAACCTCCTGATAAACTTTATAGTTCCAAGGAAAGACTAAATATCCTTTTTTGATCTAGGAAGAGACAAAATTTTAATGGCTTCTACTCTTTCTGGATCAATCCTTACCCCATCATCTAAAACAATATGTCCACGCATTTTCCCTTCTTTAAGTGTAAAATTAGATTTCTCCCGATTAAGAGAAATGCCATAGCTTCTGCATTTTAGGAATGAATTCCTCAAGTGATGCAAATGATCTTCATGGTTGCTTGAAAAAATAGTTATGTCATCCAGATATATAAAAACAAATTTGTCTTTTTCTCCAATGAATGCAATGTCCATTTCTCTCTGGAAACTAGCTCCAACATTCATCAGTCCGAAAGGCATCTTTTCATACATGAAAGTGACCCATGGAGTGGTAAAGACAATCTTTTCTCTGTCATTCGGATGGACATCAATGTGATTGTATCCAGAGAATACATCAATAAAAAACATCACACTGGACCTTGACACCTTCTGTAAAATGTGTTCCATCTTGGGTAGCGGGTAGTTGTCTTTCCTATAACACTTGTTTAAATTTCTGAAATCCTGTAACACCCTGTTTCCCCCAGTATGTAAAAATAATTATATTGGCCAAGAAATATGGCAAACTCAAAGATGTGAATGTTTGATTTGATGGACCTTTGTATAAAAGGTCGATGAATGTAAATTATGTTATGAATATGTGTTGCATGACTCCTGGGGAGGGGATGTGCTAAAAGAGACCACGATGGCTAATGAGAGGTGGTGGAAGGGACTTGGAATGGTTATGTTAACTTCCATTGAACCAATTCCATACTGGTTTTTACTTTCTCAAAGACCAAAGCAACTCTTTGACCCTGGAATAAATTACCCATCAGGATGGTAGGTGGGGATGCTCCTCAAGAGTTAATGAGGGGATGGGGGAAAACTGCCCATCCGTATAAGCTCTCAGACATGACCAAAGACAAGGGAATTTGTGCCACATGAAATCTTGCAGAAAATGAAAGAAAGGAAGTGTGAGGAACAGGAAGAGAGAACACGTGTGATAAGGATCGCAGAAGAGAACCAGAAGGAACTCGGGAAATACAGGGAGTTATGAACAGAGGAGGAGGACAGTAACCTTCGTCCTTGACTTCCATTGAGATGGAAGTAGGAAACTGAATCTCAAGCATCGTGGTCTAACTCGGGGGTGGCTAGTGGTAAATCCGTTTGGAGTCACTGAGCCTATGGTTGGGTGGAAACAAGCACCCCTCTCAACAATCACGTCACGCCTAGTGTTTCTGATAAGTGTTTATGTCTTGTATTTTGAATTGAATATCCTAGATGCATGCTCATGTTTATATGCTCATAAATGGTTTCTGTATAGAAGTGATTGCCTTGTGTTTTGATTGGGAATAATGGATGCATGCCTATACTTATATATGACCATAATCAATTTATGTATAGAATGAATAATTTCAGAATACAAGTCCGTTCTCTTGAGAATTGTCCCATCTACTTGACTCGTGCTCTGTCCTGGTTTAATTTCATGAAGACAGCTTTTTCTGGGGAGTTTCCTCACATTTTAGAGTCGGAGTGAGTTCCTTGAAAAGACTATCATTATAGAAAATCCACCAGTCTACTTTACCACGGTCATAGAGTTCATAGCTCGATGAATAGGAAGGCATCTCAGTTAGGTCACCAAGCCTAGGGATAATTACCCAAGAATCACTTGAAGGTCCAGATGAACTGGGTCTGGAAACCTTGTACAAGAAAGAGTAGTTCTCTTAGGTTTCGAAGTCGTGGGAGTTCGAAGCCCGAGAGGTTGAATCTTGTGAATCAAGCTCAGAAAGGATAGAGAGTCCCATTTATCAAAAGAGAATACCCCATCGTTTGGTAGATGAACGTTCGAAATCCTTTCAAAAATACCCCAGATTTGTCAAGATCGATGGATCTAGAGGAGGAGTGCAGGCGTTAAAACCTCGACCCCTTCAGCCTTCACAAGTAGTGATAGGATCTAGGACCGTAGATCCAAGGATCTGTCAGAGCTCTATTGACCATCAATCTTAACCCTTGCATAGGTAGGAGAGTGGACTCGACGAAGTCCTGAAAGTCCCAAAGTATTCATAACTGTCCATCGACACAAGACACATGGTAGTTGGGTAGCATTTTGCTAACTCACGACTTAGAGTGGTCAAAGGGTAAGACCACACAAACTCATGATTCGCGAAATTGCGACGTGATCGTGGTCGTTGATCCATGAGTGATCTGGACCATTGGTTTAGTGTGAATAACTTTCGGCCTTTCGGCATCCGAGAAACTAGAGGGCAAGACCCCTCATCTTCGCAAGTCGCGAAATCACGGTATACGAAACCCCGACGCGCTTTGTGGATGAATCGGTTTAGTGTGAATAAGTTTTGGGATTTCGACATCTCGGAAACCAGAGGGAAAGACCCCTCATCTTCATAAGTTGTGAAATCCCAGTATAAGAAACCCCGACGTGCTTTGTGGATGAGCCCTAGGTCACAGGACAGGGTCATGTGGTAGAAGGAGGAGGTAGGCGCTAGCAGATAATCAGGGGTCTAAACTCAAGAATCAACATTTTGGGTCTTGAAAGAATCTAGACCATCCATTTGTAGGGGACGCGTGGCGAAGATCTAAAGCTGCCGGGGTTATGGAGATCGGGGAAATAGGAGTGAAGACCCCGCCAAAATCCTGAAAGGTAGAATGCCGGGATTTAATCCGGGCCGTTGATCAAGTCGATGATCTAGACCGTAGATCTAGATGATACTGGGATTTTGGGTTTCGAGGATTGAAGGAATAAGGGTTCCTTGTAATAGGAATCTAGAAAGTCAAGTTCCGGTAGCGCCATTTGGTGTTAGCGTGTTTTCACTGAGTTGGTTGCATGGAGTAGGAAAAAGGGGAGCCAAGGAGCTCGTTAACCCCATTTCGGGTTTCGACACTTCAAGGGACAGGGAGCTGGGGAGAGCTTGCACACATAAATCTTGAAACGCGAAAGATGGAAGGGTATTTTTGGTAAGGCCTATGGTCATAGCCAACGATCACATGGAGGAGGATAAGGGAAGGGATGGTCTACGCTAGGCCCCACAAAAATTCAGGGATTTTTTCCCTCGAAGAAAAGACAAAAAAAATCTAGGTTGTCGTAGTGGGTATGTGACAAATTGGTATCAGAGCATGGTTACAACACTTGGCCTTCTTGGGCTCATGGATGAGTTGCGCATAAAATCCATTTGAAGTACTCTTAAAAGAAGTAACTCTCTATCCTAACCCCCTTTATCAAAAGCCGAAGTTAAGAATGAAAATTCCTATTGTGTGTATGCATTTGAAAAATATGAATTATGCGTTGATTGTGAATGAATATAATGTTGACTAAGAACAAGTGTTTTTCCTGCACAACAAGTGGATGATCAAACATGGGAAACTTAAGACTCATAGAATGGTGATGCACCACGAAGTGGGGGATGGCTCCCACAATAGAGACGGAGAGTTTGACGAAAGGAGAGCGATAGAGACCCCTCCAGATATAGCTGAGACTGTGAGAAGCCTCATAGTCGAACTACAGAGCTGCAAGGCTGAAAATGAGAGGTTGATAAAAGAGCAAGAGAAGCAAACAAAAATTAATGCAGTATTGCGGCAGAGTTTATCCAACATACAAAGACAATTGCAGCATGGACCTGACACCAGTCACGTGAACCAACGACAGACAAAGAAAAGTTGAAGTCCACCTAAGATATGGAAACATGGTCTTTTAAGTGGCCACACTGGGAAGAGAACCTCGAGAAAGGTCCACCCCAGAGATAAGGGACAAGCGTCTGATGATTCCTCTGGAAAGTAAACTTGTGATTCAGAGGAATCTTCTAGTAGTAGAACTAGTTCTTATTCCCAAAGAAAACGTAAGAAGCGAAATCATTCCAAAAATCATAATCTCGAAGAATTCAAGAAGGCCAAACTACCCTCTTTCAACGGTGAAATAAATAAGGGAGAGGAAGTGGAGGCTTGGCTACTTGGACTAAAGAAGTATTTTAGAGTCCATGACTTCTCAGAAAACTTGAAGCCCCGAGTAGCCACTTTCAACCTGAATGGGAAGGCTTCCATTTGGTGGGAAGACCTTAAGAACGTAAAAGGGATTCACGAAGAATACTTATTTTGGGAATGGTTTGAGAAATACTTCAGAAGGAATTATCTGTCAGTGTTAAGGTCCTAACCTACACATAGGTAGATCAATGTATTCGGATGTAATAAAGGTCAATATTAATAATACCTTTCAATAAAATAGAATAAGGTGGATGTAAGAAGACCTAATAGAAGCTTACGCTTCTAGAAGGATCTTCCTCTAGATGCTTCTCTTAATAGACATATTTAGTATAAATAAGAGTCGAGGGTATGAAAACCCTAGCTTGGATATTATTGTAACAGAGCACTGCTCGACTGGAGGTTGCCCCCTTGAAGAGGCCCGTGAACATTGCTATCTGATTCAAAGTGCTATTTCTGTTGCTATTTCGTATATCATTTCTGTGTATTGTGAAGATTATGCTGGATATTTTATTGTTATTCTGTCATTTCTAGCATTTCATTTCTGTTCTGCATATTTTATATATCTGGTATCTTGCAAGTGGTATTAGAGCACTTTCCTTGGCATAAATTTTGGGTATTTTTTTTCAGGGTAGAGACGTATTCCGACATCTTTAAGCCACAAAGATTTGTCATTACGCGCATAAACCCGTGGTTGTGGGATTCATACACGCAGGAAATACAAGTGGTTCTTAAGCGCACATCTGTTGGCCACCCTTGTAACCCCTGTTGGCAGCCCTTCGAGTGGTAGTGCATCAGACAACACCTGTGTACAGATCGACCTAGATTTCCTGAAGCCCTCTTTAGATAAACCTATCGACCGCCGAACTGCTATAGTGTCATCGAGAACAACACTCGGGAAGATACTCTCTAGTACCTGGGTAGTCGGGTAGTACGACTAAGGGTACGGTCTATCCTTCTTAGTTAGTGCCCTGAGATATTGGGCCAAGTACTACTGTTGGACCCCACACGTATATCAGAGAGCTATAGCACAGGGCAAACCCTTGTCTGTAGAACCCTTGAATACCTAACCCTTGGGGAACATAAACAAATTAAACCGGCGAGATCTATTGACTCGCATCTGTGTTCGAGTTGCTAAGTAAATACTCTCTGGTTCAGAATTTGGGGATTTCAGCACTGCAACATTCTTCAGACCAAAGCATAACCACGCAACTTTAAAAAAAATAAAAATAAAATAAAATAAAAAAATTAGATTCCATTATTTGAGACCTATTCCATTAGATTCATCTCATCTCCCTTATCATTTTCATCCATATCATTTTTCTACAAAAATTTCTGACCCCGCCCACCCCCTTTTCAGTTCACCCATTTTTTCCCCATTATTTGAGACCTATTCCATTAGATTCCTCTCTTCTCCCTTATCACTTTCATCCATCTCATTTTTCTACAAAAAATTTTGACCCCGCCCGCTCCCTTTTCAGTTCACCCATCATCATGGCCCATACCCATAACCAAGAACTAGAGTCTCGCTTCAACACCCTGCAATCTGGTTTACTTGAGACCCAACAAGAAGTGCAACAACTCAGTGCTACTATTGCCTCCCGTGATGCCTCCATGAATGCATCCGTAAATGTAGCCGTGTAGTCCGCCATGGCGGAAGTCAAACATGAACTGACCACCCAGCTGGAATCTATCTTTGCAGCACTCTGCACCAAACTCAAGCTCCCTATAGATGACTCTTTTCCTGAGGCACATAAAAAAACTAAAGGTGAAACTTCTTCCCATTCCTTTCAACCCCATCACTTTTAAAGGGACATACGCCTTCCGCGGGTGGATGTAACCAAATTTGATGGCTCGGACCCCACTGGTTGGGTCACACAAATGGAACATTATTTCTCTCTCTACAACATTACAGATGACTTGGCCAAACTCCGGTATGGTGTTCTCCATATCGATCAAGAACGCTGGCAATGGTGGCAATGGAGAAAAACTTCCCGTCAAGGGTATATTGCTTGGACCCAATTTGTTGTTGAGCTTTATGAATGCTTTGACATTGACACCAACCATTTGGGCCGTTTGACAAAATTGAAGCAATTAGGCACAGTCGAAGACTTCATAGCCGCATTTGAGTGTTTGGCTTTTCGAATAGAGGGCATGACTGATGCTTTATTTCGAGAGTGTTTTATTAGTGGCCTCAAGGAGGAGATTCGGGCCCATGTCCTCATGGATCGACCTATGACTTGGGTGGAGGCTACCAAAAAATCTAAAGAAGCACAACAAATTGTTTCCTCTCAAAATCGTAAGCCTTCCTTTATCCCGCACCCTAAACCAGTAAACCCCACTACTCCCTCAGCTCCATTAAGAATCCAAAAATTGACCAGGGCGGAAATGGCTGAATGCCAACTCAAAGGCCTTTGTTATAATTGTGATGACAAATATTTCCCAGGCCACAAATGTAAGGAACAAAATATCTTTATGGCCATCTCTGAAGATATTCAAGAAGAGGATGTTGATAACCCCCTATGCCCGAGTCACCAAAAATTTCTGACATAAACCCTCCCTCCGACCCTCTCGAAGAGGAACCCATCATTTCCCTCAATGCTCTCACCGGCTTCTCTGCCCCCCAAACTCTCAACCTCATCAGTTACATCAAGCACCGAAAGGTCATCATCTTGGTTGATAGTGGCAGCACCCATAATTTTATTCATCGCCACATCGCCCAAGAAACCCATTGCTATATCCATGCTGTCAATAATTTCCAAATCATGATTACCAATGGTGGCTCTATGAAATGTGGAGGGCGCTGTGAAAATGTGCGTCTCCAAATAGGTGACTACCATCTCAAATTCCATATGTTTTCTATTGACATGGGAGGTTGCGACATTGTGTTGGGTGCCGAATGGCTCAGAACCTTGGGTCCCATTCTCATGGAATTTCAGAACTTAACCATGCAATTTGACCAAGGAGGCCACAAACATAAATTTCAAGGCA
>ML814448.1:43348-58105 GCA_009831015.1 Picea engelmannii | reverse complement strand
AGCCTTGAGGACAAGGCTATTTTTAAGGGGGCGGACATGTTAAGGTCCTAACCTGCACATAGGTAGATCAATGTATTCAGATGTAATAAAGGTCAATATTAATAAGTCCTTTCAATAAAATAGAATAAGGCGGATGTAAGAAGGCCTAATAGAAGCTTCCGCTTCTAGAAGGATCTTCCTCTAGATGCTTCTCTTAATAGACATATTTAGTATAAATAAGAGTCGAGGGTATGAAAACCCTAGCTTGGAGATTATTGTAACAGAGCGCTGCTTGATTGGAGGTTGCCCCCTCGAAGAGGCCTATGAACATTGCTATCTGATTCAAAGTGCTATTTCTGTTGCTATTTCGTATATCATTTCTGTGTATTGTGAAGATTATGCTGGATATTTTATTGTTATTCTGTCATTTCTAGCATTTCATTTCTGTTCTGCATATTTTATATATCTGGTATCTTGCAGTCATAAAAGTATTTTGACAAAAAGACTAAAGAATTATATGAACTCTAGCTAGAGCAACTCACCATAGAGGAATATGTCAGCAGATTCCTCGAGTTGCTGAGGTACGTACCCTATATAAAAGAAGAAAAGGAAAAGGTGCAACGATTCATTAGTGGACTACTTAAGGACTATCAGAATAGGATTGAGTTTGACGAGCCAAAGACCCTAGAAGACACTATTCGAAAGGCAATATATTGTTATGAATAGCTTGGGCATCAGAAAGAACCTCGTGAAGGCTGGAAGCAGAAGAATAGTTTGGGACTCCAAAAAAAGGGGTTTAAATCCCTAAGATTTAAAAACTGTAAAAAGGAATCAAGGATAAGCTTCCTAACCCGAAGTGTACACCAGCAGAATTTCCCCTCCCAGAGTGGAAATAAACCTTTTGGATCTACCCCAGGAAAGATTGATAACCCAAAGAGAGAACCCTTGAAATGTTGGGGTTGTGGAGAAGAACATCTAGTGAGGGAATGCTCGCACTGACAACAAAACAATCATGGAATTTACAACGTTCAAGAAGCTACCACCATCAATGACATGGCCATGAGTATGCCGCAAATTTATGAAGCCGTGGATAATAAACAAGCTGACCACGAAGCTTGTGGTGGAGATGGAAGGTATGATCACCAACCATCTAGTGTCTATTCTAATTGACCCTGGTTCAAATATGAGTTATATAGCTCCTAAGGCTATTGATAAGTGTAAATTATAGCCACATAAACATGCCAATCCATGGTTGGTACAATTAGCCACCGACACCAAAAGAAAGGTAACGAAGGTCATACCATCTTGCCAATTCACTATGGGTGAATTCCCCACCCAAGCAACCCTTAACATACTACCCCTAGGATTGTATGACCTGTTGATTGGTATGGATTGGCTAGCCACATATAAAGCCAGATTGGATTGTTACCATAAAACCTTAGAATGTGTAAGTGAAGAAGGAAGAAGGAAGAAGGATAACCCTTCAAGGGATCCAAAAACCTGTCTCGGTGACGCGAATATCAACCCTTCAAATGAGAAAGTATTGCAGAAAGGGATGTCGACTATATGTGATACAAGTGTTGGAATCAGTTGAAGATGACAAACCAAGCCTCAAAGACCACCCCACACTAAGATAATATAGAGATGTGTTTCTGGAAGAGGTACCGTGTCTACCTCTGAAAAGGGACATTGACTTCTCGATAGAACTTGCACCAGGAGCAGTGACAGTGTCTAGGACACCCTATAGAATGAGCACACCCGAGCTAGTTGAGCTTAAGAAATGATGGACAAAGGCTATATCCGACCCAACATGTCCCCATGGGGAGCACCATTTCTATTTGTGAAGAAGAAAGATGGCACCCTATGAATGTGCATAGATTATAGACAACTCAATAAGGTAGCCATAAAGAGAAAGTACCCCTTACCCTCGATTGATGACCTGTTCAATCAATTGGGAGGTGCTTCCATCTTCTCAAATATTGACTTGACATCTGGATACCATCAAGTCCGAATCAAGGGTGGAGACATCCACAAAACTGGCTTCAGGACAAGATATGGTCACTATGAGTTTGTGGTAGTACCATTTGGATTAATCAATGCCCCTGCCACTTTTATGTGCTTGATGAATAATGTGCTCAGTAAATTCCTAGACAAATTTGTATTGGTTTTTATTGACGATATATTAATTTACTCCAAGAATAGAGAGGAACATGAGGAACATCTTAGACTTGTGCTTCAAGTGCTAAGAGAACATCAACTCTATGCCAAATTTAGCAAGTGTGACTTTTTCCAGAAGCAAATACATTACTTGGGCCATGTCATATCTGAAAAAGGAGTAGTAGTAGACCTTGAAAAAATCCAGTCTATCATGGAATGGCCTACCCCAAAAGACATTTCGGATATCAGATCCTTTATGGGATTAGCAGGATACTATAGGAGATTTATAAAAGGATTCTCCAAGATTGGTTTTCCAATCACTGCCCTCCAGAAGAAAGGAGATAAATTCACGTGGACACAAGAATGTGAAGAAATATTTCAATCCCTGAAACACCTTCTGACCCATGCACCTGTGCTGAAGATCACTGGTCCCGAAAATGAATTCCTCGTGTGCACATATGCCTGTAAGGAAGGGCTCGGGGGAGTCCTTATGCAAGAGGGAAGTGTAGTCTACTATGAATCCCAAAAAATGAATGATCACGAAGCCAACTATGTGACCCATGATCTAGAGCTGGTCGCCATAGTGCATGCCTTGAAAATGTGGAGGCATTACCTCTTGGGAAGGAAATTCATACTCATGACAGACCACTATGGATTGAGACATCTGTTTGACCAACCAAAACTCAATGCTAGACAAGCTAGGTGGATGGGCCTTCTTAGTGAGTTTGATTTTGAAATCAAACATATCAAGGGAAAGGAAAATAAGTTGGCTGATGCCCTTAACAGAAGTATGAAAACAATTCACCTGACAACGGTGAGCACCTGTGAGGCGAATGTCAAGGAAAGAGTCAGGAATGCACAAGAAACAAACACATTCTTCCAGACCGTGACCTCGTACATGGAGCAAGAACCCACAGGGATAAAGTATGAATGCTACCAGATGATAGATGGAGGTCTGCTAACTTACAGAAACAGATTGTATATTCCAGATTGTGACGACTTGAAGAGGTTCATAATGGATGAACTACATAAAAGACCATATACTGGTCACCCGGGATATCAGAAGATGATCACAGCCACTAGGAAACAATTCTATTGACCTGGGTTAAATAAAGAAATAGCTAACTATTTAGCTAAGTGCCTAGAATGCCAACATGTTAAAGCAGAACACTGGCACCCAGCTGGATTATTACAACCTCTACCAATCCCGGAATGGAAATGGGAGACCATCTCCATGGATTTCATCACTGGACTACCAACATCGGCCAGGAAGAATGATGCCATCATGGTGGTGGTGGATAAATTGAGTAAGTTCACCCATTTTATCCTCGTCAAATCGACTTGCAAGGAAATAGATATTGCCAACATATTCATGAAGGAGATATCCAGACTACATGGTATGCCTAAAAGGATCGTGTCTGACAGAGAGACGAAATTTACTTCCAACTTTTGGAAATCCTTGATGGCTGGTCTAGAGACCAAATTATTATTTAGCACAACCTATCATCCTCAAACCAATGGACAGATGGAAATACTGAACCAAATATTAGAAGACATGCTAAGAATGCATGTAATTCATCAACCTAAAAAGTGGGAAGATTACCTGCCACTGGTGGAATTTGCCTACAATAACGACTACCAAGAATCCATGAAGATGAGTCCTTTCAAAGTCCTCTATGGTAGGCCGTGCAACACTCCAATTAGTTGGAGTAACCTAGTAAACATAATTACTATTGGACCCGACATGTTGAAAAAATGGAACAACAAGTGATTCAGATAAAACAAAATCTAAAGGTCGCTCAGAACATACATAAAAGTTACATTGACCAAAAGAGAACTCCAAGAGAATTCAAGATGGGAGACCACGTATATCTCAGAGTTAGGCCCAGGAAGAGTTCCCTGAGGATGGGAGCTTGTGAAAAGTTGGCACCTCGGTATTGCGGACCCTTTGAAGTTCTATATAGAGTGGGACCTGTAGCCTATAGGCTAGCACTTCCTGCCATAGTAAAAGCACATAATGTTTTCCATGTTTCATTATTGAAGAAATATGTATATGATTCTAATCATATAATTGACTGGTCTGTGATCTAGGTGGAACCAGAGGGAGAATACCTTCCATAAACTCAATTCATATTGGACAGAAAGGAAACCCCACTTAGGAGCCGAACCATTGCACAGGTCAAGGTGTAGTGGAAACATTTTGGCCCAGATGAGGCTACGTGGGAAATGGAAGATGCCATGAAACATGCATATCCGATTTTGTTTACTTATGTACATACACATCATATTGATAGATAGAACATCGAGGATGATGTTCCTTTAAGGGGGAGGGAATTGTAACACCCTGTTTCCCCCAGTCTGTAAAAATAATTATATTGGACAAGAACTATGGCAAACTCAAAGATGTGAATGTTTGATTTGATGTACCTTTGTATAAAAGGTCGATGAATGTAAATTATGTTATGAATATGTGTTGAATGACTGTTGGGGAGGGGATGTGCTAAAATAGACCACGATGGCTAATGAGAGGTGGTGGAAGGGACCTAGAATGGTTGCGTTAACTTCCACCGAACCAATTTCATACTGGTTTTTACTTTCTCAAAGACCAAAGCAACTCTCTGACCCTGGAATAAATTACCCATCAGGATGGTAGGTGGGGAGGCTCCTCAAGAGTTAATGAGGGGATGGGGGCAAACCGCTCATCTGTAGAATCTATTAGACCTGACCACAGACGGGGGAATTTGCGCCACACACAATCTTGCAGAAAAGGCAAGAAAGGAAGTGTGGGGAACAGGAAGAGAGAACACATGCGATAGGGATCGCGGAAGATAACTAAGAGGAACTTAGGAAATATAGGGAGTTCTGAACAGAGGAGGAGGAGAGTAACCTTCTTCCTTGACTTCTGTTGAGATGGAGGTAGGAGACTGAATCTCAAGCATCGTGGTCTAGCTCGGGGGTGGCTAGTGGTAAATCCGTTTGGAGTCACTGAGCCTATGGTTGGGTGGAAACAAGAACCCCTCTCAGTAGTCACGTCACACCTGGTGTTTTTGATAAGTGTTTATGTCTTGTATTTTGAATTGAATATCCTGGATGCATGCTCATGTTTATACACTCATAAATGGTTTATGTATAGAAGTGATTGCCTTGTGTTTTGATTGGGAATAATGGATGCATACCTATACTTATATATGACCATAATCGGTTTATGTATAGAATGAATAAGTTTAGAATACGAGTTTGTTCTCTTGAGAATTGTCCCATCTACTTGACTCGCGCTCTGTCCTAGCTTAATTTCCCAAAGGCACCTTTTTCCAGGGAGTTTCCTCACATTTCAGAGTCAGAGTGAGTTCCTTGAAAAGACTACCGTTATAGAAAATCCACCAGTTTACTTTACCCTGGTCACAGAGTTCATAGCTCGACGAATTAGGAAGGAATCTCATTCAGGTAACCAAGCCTAGGGATAATTACCCAAGAATCATCTGAAGGTCTAGATGACTTGGGTCTGGAAACCTTGTACAATAAAGAGTAGTTCTCTCAGGTTTCGAAGTCCTGGGACTTCGAAGCCCCGAGAGGTTGAATCTCGTGAATCAAGCTCATAAAGGATAGCGAGTCCCATTTATCAAAAGAGAATACCCCATTGTTTGGTAGATGAATGGTCAGAATCCTTTCAAAAATACCCCAGATCTGTCAAGACCAATGGATCTAGAGGAGGAGCGCAGGCGTTAATACCTCGACCCCTTCAGCCTTCGCAAGTACCGATGGGATCCAGGACCATAGATCCAAGGATCTGTCAGAGATATATTGACCGTCAATCATAACCCTTGCATAGGCAGGAGAGTGGACTCAACGAAGTCCTGAAAGTCCCGAAGCATTCATAACCGTCCATTGGCACAGGACACGTGGCAGTTGGGTATCATTTCACTGACTCATGAATTAGAGTGGTCAAAGGGTAAGACCACACAACCTCACAATTCATGAAATTGCGACATGATCATGGTTGTTGATCCATGAGTGATCTAGACCATTAGTTTAGTGTGAATAACTTTCGAGATTTCAGCATCTGGGAAACCAGAGGGCGAGACCCTTCGTCTTCGCAAGTCGTGAAATCTCGGTATATGAAAACCTGACGTGCTCTGTGGATGATCCGGTTTAGTGTGAATAAGTTTCAGCATTTTGGCATCTGGGAAACCAGAGGGCAAGATCCCTCATCTTCACAAGTGGCGAAATCCCGGTATATGAAACCCCGACACGTTCTGTGGATGAGCCCTAGGTCACAGGATAGGGTCATGTTGTAGAAGGAGGAGGTAGGTGCTAGCAATTAATCAAGGGTCTAAACTTGAGAATCGACATTTTGGGTCCCAAAAGAATCTGGACTATCCATTTGTAGGGGATGCGTGGCGAAGATCTAAAGCCGCCGGGGTTCTAAAGATCAGGGAAATAGGAGTGAAGACCCCACCAAAATCCCAAAAGGTAGAATGCCATGATTTAATCTGGGCCATTGATCAAGTCGACGATCTAGACCATAGATTCGGATGATACCGGGCTTTCGAGTTTCAGGGATTTAAGGAACAAGGGTTCCTTGCAACAAGAATCTCGAAAGTCAAGTTTTAGTAGTTCCATTTGGTGTTAGCATGTGTTCATTGAGATGGTCGCATGGAGTAGGAAAAAGGGGAGCCAAGGATCTTGTTAACCCCATTTCAGGTTTCGGCACTTCAAGGGACAGGGAGTCGAGGAGAGATCGCACACAAAAATCCCAAAACGCGAAAGCTGAAAGGGTCTTTTTGGTAAGGTCTGTGGTCATAGCCAACGATCACATGGAGGAGGATAAGGGAAGGGATGGTCTGTGCTAGGCCCCACAGAAATTCAGGGATTCTGTCCCTCGAAGAAAAGACGAAAAAAATCTAGGTTTCCGTAGTGGGTATGTGAAAAATCCACACAGAGTCTGATCTCCCCATTTTTCTTTCTGACAAGTACAAGGTTAGCAATCCAATATGAGTATCTGAGAGGTATAATAATTTTAGCATCCAATAATTGCTTGATCTCTTTTTCCATGGTAGGCAACAACATAGGACTGAAAGATCTAAGATTTTACTTAAATGGTTTAGTATCTTTGTTTAAAGGAATCTTGTGTTGAATTATCTCAGTGTTGAATGTTTTCAAGTCACCATATTTCCAAGCAAAGATATCAACAAACTCTTTTAACAACTCCATAATCAACCTTTTGTTCTTCAGACAAATGAGAAGCTAAGTTGACATATTTAGGAGCTTGTTCATTGGCCACATTAAACTGAAAGATATCTGAGTCCTCTTCCTTCTTTTACAATTTGACAACCACATCATTATTATCAAAAAGCTTTTCTAAAGGGACCAATCCTTTAGAAATTCTATTAGTGGACAATTGAACAATTTCATGTGCTCCAATTTTACTTCTGAGCTTTGGCTTCTTAGCTTCTTCATCATGTTCATTTTCCAAATCGATTTGCAAATATGAAAACTCATCCATTACTGCAAGGGATCTGGTGAGTTCAACATCATCTTCAAAAACCTTCCAAAACTTTACATTATTAGGAAGAGAAGGCATATACTTCTCTTGGATTTCATAATTCAATTTAGGGGGTAGAGGGGGTATAAAAGCACAGGCTAATACAACTAATGAATCAACCAATTCATTCATAGCTCTAGGTATATATGAAATCTTGAAATCTGTAAAAGCATGAATCACTATCAAAACTTCATATCTATAGACTTTTAACCAGATATGTTTGGCCTGGAAGGATTTGTTTACTTGCTGAATTATTAGGTATGCATCTCCAAATACCTGTAGTCTCTGAATCTTCATTTCTTTGGCTGCATTTAATCTTAGGAGAAACGCCTCATACTCTGCAATGTTGTTAGTCACTTTAAAATCAAGTTTAAAGGACAAGTGAGTAGTTTCTTTTGAATGAGAAATGATAACCACCCCTGCTTCTGGTGATTCTTTAGTACAAGTGCCATCAAAGAACATGGTCCAAAGGTCATCTTCTGCTACTTCTGTGGATTGAACTGCAGGCTTTCTAAGCAACAACGAATCTGATAATGAATCATCAATTTGTAATATGCAAGATCCCATACCTGTTTCAAATGAGTAAATAGGATGATTGGATGGATTTTGTTCATCACTGATGACATAGGCAAGTTGTGACTCTGTGTATAGTCTTTTGTTTACTCCTCCAAAAACAAGGATAATAACATATGAGAGATCCATTTGAAGAGTTCCCCCTAACCTCTTCATCCATGATCTTGATAACAAACATCCAAATTTGGGTGAGATATCTGCTACTACTACATCCATAACCATAGTTTTCATAGATGTCTAGGTCAGAGTTACAACCAAGTCCTTGATCATTCTGAGACATTTAACTTTTCGAGAGTCAAATGAGAAAAGATCATGGTAAGCCTTGGTAATTTCTAATCCAAGCTCATCCATAACTGCCTTTGGCATTAAGTTGTGAGAGGCTCCAGAGTCTAACAGGAAGTTATGTAATGTTTTGTCATGAATGTTCAGAGAGATATAAAAAGGTGGACAACTTTCATCTCTATCTTCTATCATTTGGCCTAGAACAAAGGTTGGCTTGTCATCATATATATTAAGAATATCAGCAGAGGGAGATATGGACTTGGGGTCAAGAGTTTTGAGGATATATTTCTTGAATGCTTCATTCTTCATTAACTCAACTAAAGGGATGGGGATTTTGATTTTCTGTATTTCAGCCTCAAAATTGAAAGAATAAGAGGTTTTATCAGAAAATTTTACCTCATTTGAAGGAGTTTTCAAAACACTTTGCTAGTCGTTAGGAGTCTAATTTTTTTGAATTTGTTGCTTGACAGGGGAAATAGTCTTCTTTGGAGGAGCTGGTGTATTCACATTTGAAGAGGCCATCTGCTGATTCTCTGGTATCTGATATTTTTGTTTGACATGGGAAACAATATTCTTAGGAGAAGCTGGTGCACTTTGTTGGGCAGTGTTAGACTTAGATCTGAGATTATATTTGTTCTTCTCTTCCATTTGAAAAATACCATTATCAGTAGAATTTTCATCTATCTGTTCGGTCATCAATGCCTCTTCATTGTCATGCTGTGTCAGATAATATTTCCTTGTATCATCCCCAACGTAGTGAATGTTATCCTCTTCATTTTCTTGAAACTCACCTGCATCTTCGTCCATCATAGTATTTTGGAGAGGAACCTTTACCCTATGATATTCTGTGGGATTTCTTTCTCTTCTCAAGATCTGTGGTTGTTGGTTATTCCTCCTGAAAGTATTTGGATTCTAATTTAGATTTCTGTTAGGGTATTCATAGGATCCTTTTCCCTTGCCAGGTTGTTGGTTTTCAATTTTTAGCTTGGAAATTTCTGAAGTTAATGATTCTAACATCTTAGCCAATTTATCTATCTTGGGATTTTGAATTGATGAGGAAGAGGCTTCTTCCTTATGCCTTTTTCTATCAACATTTCCTTTTAACTTGTGGGCAGCTAAGATATTTGATTCAACTTCAATGGCAAGATATTGCATCAGGGAAAGTGTAGTATACCTTCTCTCTCTTAGCAGTAAACAAAAATCAGAATCAAATGATTTTTCATAGGTGATTTGAGCATAAATCTCTGTGGGTTTTATCTCAACTAGTATTTTACTGCACATCCTATTGAACCTTTTAGTGAAATCAGAGACAGATTCACCATTTTCTTTCCTTAGATTTCCAAATTCAGTAATATAGTACAAAAAATCTATTCTATCACCCCAGTGCTTGAAAAAGATATCATCCAATTACTCTATGCCAACTATTGAACCAACATGAAGTTCTTTGAACCACTTCCTGGCATGGCCATCTAAGATTTGGAAAAAAACTCAAGTCCAAACATCTTCTTCCTCAATGTTAAGGTTTTCTGCATAACTGTAGAAGGCCTCTATATGTTCTTCAACAGTCACATCACCTTCACCTATGACTTTGGGCATATAATTATGATAGTCTCCTATAGGCATGGATGATACTAGATTTGGAAATATTAATGGTGCATACCTAACAACTAGGATTTGTTGCATCTTGATCAAAGGAGGATGTGCAACCATAATGATTATGGGTGAGATAGATAATAGAATTTTCTCCGATTCCTCAGCACTGGGGGGATTTAATTTAAAAGGGGGGAGACCTCTCTGATGGGAAAGAAGTTTTGTATGAGGCTATATAGAATTTTGTAAGTTGTTCAACCAAGTTTTCCTCACCTTTAGATGACAGTTCTTGAAGAATATGCTCTACAACAAGGAGGCTAGTGTGAATATTTATATGGTCTTCTTCCTACTGTGAGTGAAAAGACTCAAGGGATGATGAGCTGTGATTTATTTCTAAAGTTTTAGATGATTATTAAACCAAATTTGATCCTATCACTTCTTCTGCAATGACATTTTCCTCTTGATAAGAAATGATTGATTCTTCTGCAGTTGTTACAGATGTTTTTTCACTGACAATCTTAGAGGAAGAAGATCCAGTGTTTTCTGCTATGGATTTATTAGAATTAGAAAGAGGATTACTTTGGGTACCTGATTTTGAAGTCTGACCTTGAAATGATATTCCTCTTCTGAGAATTAGTTCTGGGTTGGGCATTGGTGTGACTGGTGATTCTTATGGATTTTCCCTGGTACTGATCTTCCTTGGAGCCAGGATGAACTTGTGGAGTCGCCAGATATATGATTACAACCAATGTAATGTATAATCTTTGTCTATCATCAAATATTAGCTCCGTGTCATCTCCTAGGAAAGTTGAGCTTCAGTCTCCTTTCCCCAGGAACGACGCCAATTTGTTATCACTCCAAGAAACTCTTTGAGGTTGTGGATTAAAGATTCTTGGTAACTTAAGGTAAACTTGTTTTTGTATTTTTGTATGTGTGGATCAATGGGATAACTCAGTTACAATATGGTATTAGGACATTAAAAATGAGAATTAAATGAACCAGCGCTCTCAAGGATCAATAATCAGATGATAGTTTTTAAGTGGGTGAGAAAACAATGCTTATAAACCAAATACAAATGTAGGGTTTAATAAACAATGATAAGCAACTATTGATCAAGTTATGAGCTAACCAATGAGATGACAGTCATTCTGTAGCTAAAACAACTTGAATAAGAGTACAGAAGGAAATATGAGAAGCTGACATCAATAGAGAGAGAAAACTGTGATTTGTATTATCATATGGAAAGTTTGTTTACAATATATTATCTTCTATATCCAAAATAGAACCCTAACATCTGAAAAAGATAGGCATTTATAGTCTTTAGAACAAGTCTTAGATCCTGGATTTGGATTTCTAAATATAGAAAACAGAAAACAAAACTAAATACAATAGGATAACTAAGAACTAGTTCCTATGAATCGAACTGTCTTCAAAGTTTGTCTTCGACATTTGGTCTTCATCATTGCTATGTCTTTGTTGTGTCATGGAGGAAAGGACACATGTCTTCAATGGTTGGAAAACTTTCACAACTATAAGTAAGGTGATGGATGATCATATGAGTATTCACCTTATATATCTCCACGAATCTTTGAAACTGAATATTTCATGATTTGGTGATTGATCTTTTTGATGCCCTCTTATCTTTTAAATCACCCAAAAATTGCTTTGTTCGAGCTCAAATCTTCAAAATTATTTCTTTGCGGTTTCACCAGCTATTCTGCCTTAGAATTTTCTAATTAGCCGATGAAAGATCTACTTTTCAACAACTAATTGGTTATAATTGTGCCTTCTGTGCTGGTGAAAAATCTATTTTAATCAAAAGGAAAACCTTTCGTGTTCAAAATAAAAAATCATTGTTTATTTGATTAATCTCCCTACAAATTTATAGCAACCTATGCCAACACCTGCAAATCTAGATGTGTGGTAATTCTTGCTTTCAACTTTTTGATTTTCCTCTTCAGGCGCTTAGCTAACCACCATAAGCTATTATAATCCTTTGTGATATTTTTCTTTTTCTTCTTATCCTTTATACTTTCACGTGCCAACTTCTCAAAAGCTGTATTGGTATTTGCAAAATTCTCTGATAAAGCTTTATATCTTGCCTTTATCACCCTTTATAGAATCTCTTGCTGTTCTATTATCTCTTTCAGCTCCTTAATTTTTTGTGATTTCTTTGATTTCTTATTTCTTGAAGTTTCACCTTCATCTTTGGAAGTAAAAACTTCAAAATCCTGTGCAGGTTCCATGGAGTGTTCTGGAATTTTGATGGTTGGAGTTTCATCATATTTTTTTGGTTTCGTGTCTGAATATGTGTATGGAAAATTTAGAACATTTGCCTTCTTTACTGTGGATTTCTATGAGTTTGTTTCAAAATCTAGTTTCTTTTTAGCTTGCTTGGGCTTTACGCTGGATTTTTTCTCTTCTGGTGACTTTGGGAGAACTATCCTTCTGTTCGAGCTACTATGAGGAGTTGGATGCTTCTTGTCTGCTTTCTTCTTTTCATTCATAGGATGAGTTTGGGTCTCAAAACCTTCCCAAAAGATAAAGTGCTGCCAAGTTCTTTTTCTTCGTCTCCATTCTTCCAAGATGATCATTTTAATCAGGCCACAATGACAAAGGGCATTCTTGATCCTGAATGGTTTGACTCTGATCCTATTAGACACCTTTGTTAGGCTTTTATGAAGAAAGAAAGGCAAATTTAGAAGGACCTTCCCTGTGAAGTGATCTAGGAGTCTAAAGTGATATAACATCAACTTGTCATACATTCCCTTTGAGGTTACATATAGCTGAATGCCCTTGAACAAAACTTTCCATTCCTCTTTAAGGTAATAAACATGGATACTTTTCTTCCAAGTTATACTTTGGAATTCTGTCTTGAGTTATGATCTAAAATCCAAATTCTTGGTCACTGTTGTTTTAAACCAACTTTGGCCTGTTTTGGGTAAGCCAGTTGCCGAAGCAATGGAAAATTCATCAACTATCAATTCCAGAGAACCTAATGTAGCTTTCTTTCCATCGTATGACTTTGCAAAAGTTTCTGTTATTGCTTGGTGATATCCCTCCTGCAATTTTTCCACACATGTCATACATCCTGCATCTGAGAAATGCTTATGCACCTCTGGATGAGACTGCAAAAAAGATAAATTGTCTAATTATTTCCTCAGAAGAAGTCCTCCTTGATTCCTTGCCATCTGTAATTTAATCACTAGTTAATTTGTACACGGTTGACACAATAATATTCTTAATAAGGAAAGGGCTGGCGCTGGTGAAAATGACCCCGTGTTATCAATTGAAACATGAAACCCCATAATGGAATTTTTAAACATCGTGAGTTTGAAATAAGAAATGATGATTTGATTTGATGTCAATAGAAATATGGTACTTTATCCTCTGGTTGCAATGATGATTAAGAGTTTGTCACGTCTTCAAACCCTTCTCCGTCTGCCACACAAAATTCATGATCACAATCTATCATGATGTCCTGCTAGAACGTGATGAAAAGGTGTCACCACTCATTTTCTTCCATTAACTTTCCATGATGATCATATGATGTGTGTCTGGTGTATCCTTTTTGGGTTTCTGGAATCGTTAGAGAAAAACCCGTGTTAACACTTTCACCGGCTCGCTTGCTGCTAGGAGTACACTTTAGCTATTGAAAACTAAGGCTTTCACCAACTAACTTCAACTTCAAAACATATGTTAGCTGTTGAAAGGATTTTTCTTGATTTTTTGAAAAGACCTTTTGAGGATCGATTTATTTCTAGGATAACATCTTAAATCCTATGTTTTGACACTTCTAAATTCTAAAAATTTATATAGAACCCTATTTATAACCATGGTATCATCTACAAAATGGAACAAACTAACTGATTCATTTTGGGAGATAACAATGACCTTTGTAGATTGTTTCTTCAGCCCAACAATTTACTTAGCGTTAACATTTTGGTGCCATTTATGGGCACAAAATTGGAAATTTTCCCTGGGAAAGAACGACTAAAATATTTAGATTTTCTTCCTGAGGGTAACAGTGAATCAAACACATTTATTGGCTGAATTATTCTTACTCTGGCGAGTTCATTTAACAATCTCAGTAGCATAAAGTTTTTATTTTTTATTTTTTTAGAGAAAATAAGAAATCCTAGCTCATAAGAGAATTTACACTAGAAGAAACCTTGATTCAAAACCTATAGCATTTGTGTTTGATCCTGAGACACTCTTACACAAAAGAAAATAAAATACAATCAACTCATTTGATTTCATGGACACAAATCTATCTTTGCCCACATATGGGGTAAAAAGAATTGATGACCTTGAATTTGATTTAAAATTTGAACAAACCTTGTTCATATCTAGATCAAAATATAATTTGAATGATGTTAAGAACCAAATATCAATATAGCATAGAAAAACCCCAGAAAAAGTATTCAACGCCTTGAAAAAGAGATAATTTCAGATAATAAGCCTCTTCGAGGGGGAAACCTCATTGTACCGCACTTAAATGTTCAAGTACAAGATGATTCCAAATGAAAATGTCTCCTTGGTATATATAGGAGACTAGGAGGAATAATTACAACTAATGGAATAAAGCCGACATAAATAAAATAACATTACTAATGTAATATGCCCCAATTAAG
>ML814448.1:0-42609 GCA_009831015.1 Picea engelmannii | reverse complement strand
AAGTGTGTGTACTTGGTCAGTCTATCAACAATCACCATGATGACACTCTTTCCTTCAGACTTCGGTAACCCTGTGATGAAATCCATGGAAACCTCCTCCCAACGCTGACTTGGGATGGATAATGGTTGTAAAATACCTGGGGTATTAATTTTTTCCACCTTATTTTGCTGGCAAGCCAAACATTCTACCACAAACCTTTGAACATCAGTTTTAAGGCCATCCCCAAAAAAATTGGTAGGTTTTCAAAAATCCCGAGTGCCCTCCTACTGGAGAGGTGTGTAATTCCAATAGTACATTTTGTTTGATTTGGGAGTTCTTACATAAATATAAGCGATTGTACAATAGTGAATCATTTTTCCATGTAAATGTATCTGATGTATTGGAATCCTGCTGCAACCTTTGAATGAGAGTCCACACTTTTTCGTCATTTTTCCATTCATCCCTTGCTTCTATTATCCAATCAAGTTGGATGATCAAGATAGCACAGTGAAAGGCCTCAACATATTCATCCTTTCTTGAGAGTGCATCTACCACAACATTTTTCTTCCCCTTTTTATAGACGATTTCAAAATCATAACCCAATATCTTGGTTACCCATTTTTGTTGTTCTTCTGAAGATAGTCTTTGTTCCAAAAAGTATTTAAGACTATCATGATCTGTTTTGACCTTGAAGTGCCTACCTATTAGGTAAGGATGCCATTTCTTCAATGCACGTAGTATTTCCATCATTTCCTTCTCATAAATGGGTTTGTGTAAGTCCTTTCCCTTGAGTGGTTGACTTTCAAAATCTAGGGGCCTTCCTTCTTGCATTAGGACAACACCATTCCATTTCTCGAGGCATCACATTCCACAATAAAGGTTTTTGTGAAGTCTGGAGTGGTCAAGACATGAGCTTTGAACATCACCTCTTTAAGTTGTTCAAAAGCTTTAGTTGCCTCTGGAGTCCATGAAAATGAAGCCTTCTTAGTTAGTGCCGTTAAAGGTGCTGCTATTCTTCCATAGTTTCGAACAAACTTGCGGTAGTAACCTGCCAAACCCAAAAATCATCTAAGATTCTTTAATGTTTTGGGAATCGACCAATCCATCATGGCCTTAATCTTGTTAGGGTCTACCTTGACACTTTCATGAGATACAATATGACCCAAATACTCTACCTCTTTTACTCCAAAGAAACATTTGGATGGTTTGACATATAATTGTTGCTCCTTTAGTAGTTGTAGCACCTTGTCAACATGTCGCACATGATCCTCCCAAGTCTTGTTATAGATTAATATATCATCAAAAAATACTAACACAAATTTTTGAAGGAAGGGCTTGAAAATGGAATTCATCAACCCTTGGAATGTGGAAGGTGCATTTGTAAGGCCAAAAGGTATGACCAAAAATTCATAATGGCCTTCATGAGTTCATAATGCTGTTTTTGGGATATCTTCTTCCTTCATTCTGATTTGATGATACCCTGAATTGAGATCCAATTTTGTGAAATAGATTGCTCCATGTAGTTCATCTAACAATTCATCAATGACAGGAATGGGAAACTTATCTTTAATAGTGATCTTGTTGAGTTCTCTATAATCTGGACACATACACCATGAGCTATCTTTCTTGAATACCATTACCACTGGTGCAGAGTAAGAACTTTGGCTAGATCTAATAATGCCAGCCTCTAACATTTCTTCAACCATGAGCTCAATTTCACTCTTCTGGGTGTAAGGGTATCTGTATGGCCTGATGTTAGGAGGAACACTCCCAAGAATTAGGTGAATTTCATGATCATGATTTCTAGTGGGTGGAATACCTTTGGAAATATCTTCAAATACTTTGGAATGTTTATCAATGATCCTTTGGAGATCTTGAGGAATATATGGCTTACATGTTTGAACATCTAGTGAGCATAGTTGTGCAATAACGCCTTGATTCCCCTTTTTCAATAATTTTTTCATGCCATTAGAGCTTATCACCTTACCGGGTTTCCCTGTGATACCTCTTAACTCAATTTTTTTTTCCTTCCAATGAAAATTTCATGAAAAGTTCTTAAAAATTAAAAGCCACTGTTCCTAATGATTGTAACCATTGGATTCCTAGTACAACATCTGCACCATCCATGGGTATATAAATCATTGGACTATTCATTACATATTCCCCAATAGTAAGATTGATCTTATTGCATTTTCCTAAGCAATTGATAGTTCCTTCATCTGCAATCATTACTTGAAACTCTGGTGCTGGATATACAAAGCAATTGAGAGCTTTGGCTAATTTATAGTGAATGAAATTATGAGTACTACTAGAATCAATTAGGACTATTACCTTTTTATTTTTGATGTATCCTTCGATATTGAGGGTTTGAGGAGTGCTAATTCCAACCAATGCATTACATGATATCGTGGGAGTAAAATCTTCAGACGAAATTTCTTCTACGTTTTCATCTTGAGATGGTTCTTGTTCTTGTTCTTCTTCCTCTTCACAATCTATGTAGATTAATTTCTTCTCACCACACTTATGTCCCTTACTGTACTTGTTGTCACAATTAAAGCATAAACCTTAGCTTTTCTTTCCTCCACTTGTTGAGGTGTCAACTTTGTAGGTTGAGGTGTTTTAGAAGAAGGAGCATTGTTCTCTCTATAGATGTTAGGATTGGTCCTTCTAGTAGCCATAGCCATATTTTTTACTTTCAACATTTCTTGCCACCTTAAATATATTCTCCAATGATTTGGGTTCCCAAAGGCGAACCTCATGTTGAATGTTATCCTTTAAAGTTCCTATGAATACATCAATCAAGTGCTCATATGAAATATTGATTACCTTTATATTCAATCTTTAGAAGTTCTCAATGTGCTCGGTAACTGAACCCTTTTTCTTGAGATTTATCAATTGGATAAATAAGGTATTGCTCCTTGTATCCTCATAGTGTGCTGCCATTTATTCCGTGAAAATTGTCCAAGTGATGAGTGATTTGTGAGAACAAAGACATCGATACCATACAAATTGATTAGGTTCTAAATATAAAGAAGCAATTTGTACCTTTTGTGTATGTTGCACATTATGTATATCAAATAATTGCTCCATCTGAAGTATCCATGTGATTGCGTCCTTGCCATAAAACTTCCTCATATCGAGCTTAGGAACGTGGTTGGTCTTCAACCCAAAGTTGGAGTTTCTCCATTCTTGATTCACCTTCCTTGTGTCCTCATCATGAATTTCATGGGATGCATTTTCACTTTCAGGTGTCTTCTCTGTTACGAATTTTTTCAATACTTCCATGATCTCCTCTTTTAAACCATCCATCTTTTCCTCCAACTTAGCTTCCATCTATTGTAGTTCATATTTTGTTACTATCTTCTTTTTTAAATCATTTATGTCCCTACACATTTCTTCACCTTCATCAAGAGTCCAAGTAGGATTGTCTGGAGGCTTATTTGGTGTAGAAGTTCCCTTTTTGGGTGGCATGTTGGCCAAGTATCACTTTTGAACCTTTATTTTGAGGTGGTTCTGCTCGATAATCTTTCTTCTGTTGTCTCTCCCAAGTTTCGACCCTTTTGGGTATGAAAATTTCTTTTATGTTGTTCTCTGATATTTATTCTTTGAAATGCCATAGGTCTGATCAAAATTGGATGTGCCAAGTGGAATTTATGGTAACTTCCCCACAACTTGTTGCTTTTTGTCCTTTCTAGGAGATCTCACTTGTATAGCGTGCCCCACACAAAATAATTGATATAAATTCTAAAACTCATACCAGAAATACTACAGACTGTCTACGATCCAATGAAACTAGTCCTACTCAATTTGGATACTCTAGGAAGAAGTTATGATTGTTTTACCTGGAACACCTTCTTGAGACTAGTCAATAGGACTAGTCAGATACCCTATCTTACACAGGCTGTATCTAAAAATTTAAGATGACCTAGAAGGTAAAATTTTTACCACAGATACCTTACTAATTTTTGTGAATATCCTCCAGATTTCAGGGTCTGAAACGCTACATAAAAGTTTTTATAGAGAAAATTACACAATGACTCAGTTCAGGATGATTCCAAAACCATATCTTGTACAAGCTGTATCTCTGAAAGTATAAGGTCTCAGGAGATGAAATTTTAACCCAACGTACCATTTACTAAATATCCTCCAAGCTGTTCCTTATGAAACGTTGTAGAAAAAAAGTTATAGCAAAAATTCCAAGGTGTCTTAGATGTAACAGTGAAACCCTAAGACCTTGAGCTTTGATACCATATGTTAAGAACCAAATATCAATATAGCATAGAAAAACCTCAGAAAAAGTACTCAACGCCTTGAAAAAGAGACAATTTCAGATAATAAGCCTCTTCAAGGGGGAAACCTTCTTTTACCCCACTTAAATGTTCAAGTACAAGATGATTCCAAATGAAAATGTCTCCTTGGTATATATAGGAGACTAGGAGGTATAATTACAACTAATGGAATAAAGTCGACATAAATAAAATAAAATTACTAATGTAATATGCCCCAATTAAAGGGTAATGAGCCAATATTAGGGCTTAACAAATGAAATCATTTTTGATGAGAAATTCTAGTCTTTGATTCCCACTATCCCCATTCAGACTATTCTTATTCAGACTGTCCCCACTTAGACTATTCAGATAGCTCAAAATCCTCCTAGGGAAATGGACATAGCCTTTGATGATGAGAAAGATAAATTTATTGTTATTTACTTAGATGATATCACTGTATTTTTCAGATTCTGATGATGAACATCTTAAACATATAAGAAGGTTTTTTAGAAATTTAGGAAGTTTGGCATCTCATTGAATCCCAAAAAGTCAAATTTTGGAATGCAAGAAGGAAAATTAATTGGAAACATCATTTCAAAGGAAGGGATAAATATATACCCCAACATAGTAGAAGCAATTCTAAAGATTGGCACACCCAGGAGCAAGAAGGAGGTAGAATCCTTCCTAGGAAAAGTAAATTTTTTGAGAAGGTTTATCCCTAACTTGGCTAAAATCATAAAGTATATAACAAATATGCTCAGGAAAGGAAATGAGATAAAATGGACTTCTGAAGCTAGGAATTATTTTGAAGATATTAAAGTGGCTTTGGCCAAATCTCCAGTGTTGGCCAGCCCAAATTTTGCAAAAGATTTTTTCTTGTTTTCTTTTGCTTCAGAACACACCATTGCTGGTGTTTTGTTACAAAAAGATGAACAAAAATTTGAAAGGCCCATAGCCTATTATAGCAGGACTCTAAGAGACTCCCCATTGAGGTATGATATCATGGAAAAGAAGGCATATGCCTTGGTAAAGGCCCTCAAAGAATTCAAAAATTATCTCTTGCATTCCCATACCATTTCTTATGTGCCTAACAATTCTGTGAAAGACATTTTGGCTGGGCCTGATCCTGAAGTTAGAAGGGGAAAATGGATTTCTGTACTATTAGAGTATGACCTCGATATAAAAACTACAAAGATGATTAAAGGTCAGGGGCTTGCAAAGCTGATGGCACATCCCAATTATGATGTCTTGGGAATCAATTTCATTTCCGACCTATCAACAAATTCAGAAGAAGAGATAGTCCCACAAGTATCCCAAAAGTTCCTTGATTCTCCTTGGTATGATGATATTATATATGTATTAAGAAATTTACAAGCTTCTCTCGAGTTAAGAAAAACCAAAGACATATTTTTGAAGTTGAAAGCAACAAAGTTTTGCATTTTGGACCATTCTCTGTATTGGAAAGATCTAGGTGGGATCTGCTAAATTGTTTGCTGGAGGAAGAAGTGAAAAAATATATCAAAGAGTTTCATAAAGGTGACTTTGGGGGGCCCCATTATTGGAAGACCACTGTGCACAAAATACTAAGGGTAGGGTTCTATTGGCCTAGTATTTTTTCTGATGTATACAAGGAAGTTTCAAGCTACCATGAATGCAAAAATTTTGATGGAAAAAGAAAGCTGCAGCCCTTGCCTTTAAAGCCTATCTCTGTTGAAGCACCATTCAGGAAATGGGGCCTTGATATTATAGGAGAGATCCATCCACCATCTTCATCTCAACATAGGTGGATACTGACAACCAAAACTACTTCACCAAATGGGTTGAAGCAGTCTTCACAAGGCAAACTACTGATACTGTTATCATTCAATTTTTAGAAATAAATATTTTGTCTAGATTTGGTTTTCTAGTCAAGATCATTACTAACAATGCAACAACATTCAAGTCCAAGAGAATGGAGAAATGTTTTAGTGACTATAATATAACTCTTGGCCATTCCACAACTTATTACCCATAGGGTAATGGGTTGGCTGAGTCATCCAACAAAAGATTGACCATAATTATTAAGAAGATTTTGCAGGAAAACAAGAAACCTTGGCACAAAAAGATTATATATGCACTATGGGCTGATAGGATCACCACCAAAAGGTCTATTTCTTCATCACCCTTTCAGATCATATATGGTACACAGGCAATTTTCCCTATCTCATTAGGATTGCCAGTGATGAGACCGCTGCAAGAACATGAAGCTGAACCAAATGATGCTCTAAGGAGGATAAACCGACCAATCCATGTGCAACAAATGAGAGAACATGTCTTCAACAACTCACAGCTCCACCAAGATAAAATGAAAAGAGCCTTTGACATGCATACTAAGGAAGATGATTTCAAAGTGCATTATTTGGTACTGAAGTGGGATGCAAGGAATGAATATAGAGGGAAGAATGGGAAATTTTACCATCTTCATATGGGACCATTCAGGATTATTGCATACCATGGGAGCAATGCCTATTTTCTACAGGAGCTCAATGGAGATCTCATTGGTGGAGTACCTGTGAATGGAAGGTTTCTCAAACACTATCTTGCTTAAAAATTTTTCAATCTTTCCATTTCATTGTAAATAACCATTTGATTTTTAGATGAAGCATTTGAACTCAATAATCAACAGAAAATTGAAGCCCGAAGTGAAGGCCCTAAGTTTATGCTGAGTTTATTCAAAGTTGTGTCAAGGAAGTCTTGTAAATAAGTTTGTTTGTCAGTTTAGAGTCTTTTGAGTTGAATAAAGCCCAATGTTCAGGCACTTGGTCTACTATTCTTTGCTACCTCATTGGGAGAATAACATCCCCATTGGAGCTAGCTGTTAGCACCATGATTTTCATAGCTAGAGTTAGAGGTTTGTCCAAAATTTTCAAAGTCATGCCATGATCTTGGGAAAATCAAGGCATTCCTAGATTTGTCATAGTTAGTGTGTCAAGGTTTATGAGGTCAGTAATCAAATAAGGAATGAATTGAAATGTCAATAAGGGGTCTAACCATAAGTTGGTTTAAAGGGTGCATTGTCTTTTTCATAAAACACCATCATAAAAGGTAAAGAGTCAAGAGTGTAAAGTCCATCATGTTCATTTTTTAATGGTCCACTTTCCTAAGTCTTGAATCACATTAAAAAGTGGGAAATTATGTGCAAAGGTCGAATCATAGGTTAGGGTGAATGTCATGTCAAAATGTATTATGGTTCATCATCACTTTTCATGAGGTTAGAGAAGGAACAATCATGACACTCCATGTCATTAGTACCATTTCAAACTTCAAAAGTGTATCCACTGCGCAAATCCTTAACTTGCCTTGAAACGTCTTGTCACTATGGATAACCACTTCCCTTTTCAAAATTTCCTCCCTTATACATTCGACCATAAATATTGGCCACCTTTTGTTTTTATCGATCTCCTCCAAGACCCGTGCATCATCCATAACCTCTCCAACAAGATCCAAAGCTCGCTCCTACGCAAATGCTGTGTGTTGCCATTCGCTACACAAACCTTTCACTCTATGTTTTGCTGCGTATTCTCCATTTGTTTCAATCACTGTTAAAGAGCCTTTCTTGGAGCCCATTGCAATTTATCCTCTTAAACGAATTTGCGTTTCACATATCCAACTTTACTTCATTTGAGCTAAATTCTTTCCATCTTCGTTGCTGCGTCGAGTTTCTTGCTACTGTTCATTGCTGCACCGAGTTTCCTACTATTGTTCATTGCTGTGCTGAGTTCCCTGCTACTATTCATTGTTGCTCAGAGTTTTCTGTTGCTGATTTTTTTGCTGCACAAATTTTTCTGTTACTACATGTTTCTGCGCACCCCACAAAAGTCACTATTCTCATTTGTTGAATAGAGGTTATTGCTCTTGTTTGTTGTGCAGAGGTTATTGTTCCCATTTTTTCTGCATAGAGGTTATTACAATCTATTGTTGCACACCTGCAGTTCACACATGGTTGAAAAATATCAACAATATGACAACTCCTCAACGAAACATAAATAATGTAAGAAGCGGGGAAATCATGAGGTTTGAGCCACATAGTTTAAATTTGGTAAACACAAACCCAATGATCAGGGTGTCCTTTTAAAAATCTAGATGCATGAGATTCCATGAAAAGGTTCAGGCATATAATGTGGAGCTAACCAAACAATTTTCTCTAAACTTTAATGGTGTCAGCGCAACCATTGCAGGGATCACTTTTCCAGTGTTAGAGGAGACCATATCTGTTGCTACAGAGATTCCTATGCAGAGAGAGAAGTAGTTTAAATGTATGCCTTTAAATACTTCATTTTATATTTATTTTCTCAAACCTGAATACAAAAATCAAAAGATTGGTGCCACCATTCCCAGGGAATATGTTTTGGAACCTTATGAGAATATTTTGAGGGTAATCTAGAAATACTTTACTTGTGAGGGTAGGTTTGACAAGGTATATCAATGCCACATTAGGCTCATGATGCATTTCACAAGGAAAATCCCCCTAAACTTACCCTTCTACCTATATAAAAGCTTGGTAAAAATGGCAGACATTGTCCAAGCCAGAGCTAATCAACCAAAGAGTAGCCTATTCCATTTTTTCCTTGGTGAAGCTGTTGGTGGTTGAAGAGCTTGGAAAGTTAACCAGGGACCGAGATTCCTTCTTAACCTCAAAAAACATTTCCCTGGATCCTAAAGAAGATACTCCCTTGTCTGCTGAGAAATCAACATCTCATAGTTCAGGGGAAAAAAGAGGAGGTGCTGCTGAAAGGGGAAAAGGAAAAGAGATTGAGAATCCATCACCCAGTTAGTTAGTCTTGAAGAAAAGAAGAAAACTACAATTCACTAATGAACCCAAGGAGACACAGGCTCCCAATAAACCACTCACGAGGTCATCTGCTAGGAGGTTTCCCATACCCATAGTTCATACATAGTTTGTTCAATTTGCAACCTAGGAGATTGATGAGGAGCAAGTGAAACCAGGGGAGAAAGATGCAGATGTTAAAGAGATGCAAAAACAACTAAAGAAAGCTCAACATATTATATCCCAACTCTACCAAGAGAAGAGAGAATTTAAAAGGAAACTAACATAAAAGACTCCTAAAGCACAAAAACCACAGAGTAAAGCAAGTCATAAATCTCCTACTTCACCCATAGAAGGAGAAAATAACATAAAATGGTTGAAAAAGTAGCTAAGAGAAAATCAAGACCATATCTTCATGCTTAGGGAAGAAAAGAGAATATCAGAGGAAGGGATCATGGATCATTACAAGAAATGTAGACCAACCATAGACAATGCACATGTAGTCATTTCTAATGCTCAGTGAAAGTTGAAGAGGAATGCAGCTTTGTTGAGGCAGGTGGGAAAATTAAAGAGACATAACTTGTCATTGATAAAGGCAAACATGACCTTATGGCTACAAGTGAAATTGGATAAAGAAGCTAAGGACAAGATGATTGTTCCAAGTCTTTGCTGCCACCTAGATTTGCACGAGAAACCTCAACATGAGGACTTGCTACGCAAAGTCACTGCACAAACACTGTAGCCAACACTTGCGCAACAATAACTAGAATTCGCTGCACAAGGGTGACAGGGTTGTCCAACAGTGCACATGATGACTCATCACAACCACATGGTTGAATTTTGTTCAAGGATCTATGATTGTAAATGATATTTTAGTTATGTTATGATTGGCAAATCAGGTTTTCTATTTTTGGTAAATATTGTAGAGATTATTGTTCTCTTTGAAAGCAGCTAGATCCATAACTCTAGGATGTAGTAGTTGGACCCCTAACAGCTAAGCGTAGCCTTAGCTTTCTATATATGTTGACTATTTTGATGTAAAGAGGGGAGGGCAGAAGTACAAGAATTTTGATCTTGAATGTTATTCTCTAAATCTAATAGAAATACAAATGCAGAAGTTTTGAACTCCTTATGAAAAAGATTCTAATGGTGGTGATCTGAATATTACACTCTTCTTTATATGTATTCCTTGTGTACTTACTTTCATATGCACTTTTCTTCTCTTTAAATTGGAAAATGAAAGGTCCATAATTCATCTAATGGTGCTCTATACTTAACCGATTTAAATTATGTTTATCTTCATAACTAAGGTCATAATTCATTCTTTATGATGCTCTGATTCTGTTATGTGTTTTTGTTCTTCTTTCACCCTACATAATCAAACTCAAAACTGAAGTTCATCACCTTATTTAGCCTTTGTTCCTCTGAGGAGTTATACCTACCAGGCATTGTTTTCTTTTGTTTTCAGGGGTTGAATCCATATCCCTATAGGTACCATACCTATTTTCCAACAAACTTTGAAAGAACTATCTCAAACATCAAAATCTAGCCATCAATTCAAAAACAATCTGTCTATCAAAGATCAAGCCTCAAAGAGAGACCTCTCTATATTGGAAAGGCTAGTTTCTAGTCTTAAAGTTGGTTTGTAGGTTACCTTTGTAGATTGTTTCTTCAACCCAACAATTTTCTCAACGTTAACACATTGAATGCCATGTCAAAGCGTAGAGCTTTCCATAGTAAAAAAAGACTACACATTCTCTGTACTTAATCTAAAATGAAAGTTTCATTGTAAGGACGACTTAAAATTTTTCTAAGTATCATCATCTACCCTTGAGACACTCAAAGGAATTTTGAGGAGGCAAAGAAAAAGGATTTTCATTGTTTTCGAAAGAAAGTGGAAATCTTTGATGGGATAAAACACAAGAAGTAAGGAAGAAACATCAAAAGAGACCCATAATTAGTTCGAGCATGTTTCCTACGATCTTAAAGATGATTTTGTAAATGATGTTACATAAGGTGATATGTATAAATTTGTATGGGGGTMTAGAATTATAATTCTTGGGTATCAGAGTAAGAAAAGTAGCATTGCTAACATGCAAAACATCCCTAGAATTTCTTGGGTATCAGAGTAAGAAAAGTAGCATTGCTAACATGCAAAACATCCCTAGAATTTCTTGACTCTTTTGTTGCATTCCATACATCCTCTCCAACTAGGTCCCAAAACTCCTTGAAGAAATCAACATTAATACCATGTGGTTATGGAGATTTTTATGTTGTTATTTACTCAAATACCATACTTACCTCTTGCATCATCATTTACTCTCATTAAGGCTTGGAAAACAACTTAATATTTCATTCATGGTTGCATATCTACCAATGACGGTTCAAAAGGAAGATTTTGGAAGGAGGAGGACAATTTAGCCTCAAATGTGCCATGATATTCTAACATTGCTTCACATGATGATAAAAAACTAGAAATGAAATTGTGTTTCCCACGTTGATGGGTTGAGTAATGAAATAATAGAGTGTTGTGGTCTCCCTCTTACAATTAGTGCACCCTCGAATTTTATTTCCAATATATTTCCCCTTGGCAAGCTTGTTTGTCCATTTATGTTGAAATGTGGTTTTCCTGATTCTAGAGCTAGTCAATTGAATCTGTGCCAAGGATGTTTTCTTAAATCCTTATCATCCGATCTTCCAGTTCCTTTTTCCTAGCAAAATCATCCCAAAACATTTTTAATTCCAATGTTTAATTTTTCCCTTTAGAAGTTTCAATTTATGTTGGAGGTTTATATATGTAAGAGCCTCCTACCTCAGAGAAAAAAAATGTAAGATCCTCCTAATATATTAAGAAATAGAGCACAAACATAACAAGAAAAGAACTGGAAGAAAAGGCTTTAGGCCATTCTATACACATGTATTCATCTCATGATGTCAATATATAGTACATGTATCTGGCCACCTCTAGATCTAGATCTCACTGAGAACTCATCGATGGATAATGAAACTACCTCATTAGTAGATAAGGATGACAACCCACAAGGATGAGGTATTGGACTTTGTGATTGTCTAGGGACTCATAGTCTAATATCCCCCCTCAATCACAAGTCTAAATAATTGTACCAATAAGAGAACAATAACTAGTGCATAAATTGGTATCATCTTCAATCTAAAAATTGCCCATGTAGATGTTGAATGGTTCATCTAAAATGAACTTTGAAAGAGAGTATAATTTATATAAGGGAACAAATTCCATGTCTGAAGATTACCTTGGTAATTTGCTGAACAAATAAGATCAGTGAAGCTCTCTTTGAATTTAGACACAATCAAGTGTCAAACAACATCCCAATGAATAATTTATTTGATTGTATATAGAATGTTGAGGATACCAATTTCCATGCTGATTAAGGGATTTTACCCTTGTGATTGTGGGTCAAAATCACAACAGAGAAAGACCAATTGAAAGAGATAAACATCTCCCCACAGTGACAAGCACACAAAAACTAAAGAAAATAAATAATTTAATTAGGATAAAGTAGGGATAGAGAGGAGAAAATAAAGTGCCCCTTGTTCTTCCATTTGATGTCGATCCCTACTCTAATTCTTCGAAGAGCTCCTGATATTCTGCCGGAATTAACATACAATACATATACAAAAATAGGGCCATGAAGAAAGTAGTTATACGATCATAAACATGTGCATGTTCTACGTCAGATTCAAATTAAACATAAAGATAAATGTACAATGAAGAAAAATATGGGGAAAACAAGCTCTTTTATTATCAGCAAGTGGAAAAGGTAAGTTACAACCTTCTCTAGCCTCAGGAACCACCTTGAAGCCAACTGTCTGGGTTCCTACGAGAATCTTCAAGCATCAAATCAACTGATAAAAACTTCTCTCAATGACTCATATAGGGATAAGGAGACACCCTATAGTCACATAAAAGGAGAAAGAATCTTTGGAAAAGGAGTTTCCAGATTAAAGGGGATGTTTCTCAAAGAATATAGGGAAAGGAGGCTTGATAGATGTTGGTAGCATAAATTTGTACCAAGGGACTTGTGTCCTCATCTTTATCCCTCTATGGTTGTTTTATATCTTCCCAAATAGGTTTGGGGAGTTGTATTCTATTATGTATGGGCAAGTGTCGTTAGAAAACAAGCACAACCGAAAAACCCACCCGAACAAACAAAATTATTTTATTTTTCATGAAAAATGAGGGCATCCATGGGTTGCAGTTATAAAAGGCACAGATGTCCATGTGTTGCACTAGGGAAACACACATATATTCTCTTAAATCATGTTTTTTAGATGATTTTTGGAGGTGACTTTTAGGCAAAATTATAGAAAGCATTGGGAAAGGGTTAGGTCATGGAACAAAAACATAAGTGTGGAATTTTTTGCTATAACAGATGACCCCTAATGTGTGAAGTCAGAACGGAAATGATGGTCGAAATACATTATGAACTCTGAGAGGTGAGGATGCCTCAAAGTATCCACCGAGGTTCCCAAACAATTGATCCAAAAATAAATAATCGTCGACAAAGATCAAGCAAGAGTTTTGTTTCCCAAGTCGGGCATACCCATGCTCATGAGTGATAAATCATGGCCGTGAAAGAAAATACATTGTGGATCCATGGTACATATGAAAGTATGACTAATTTCCATGGCCATGGACAATATATTGTGGATGCATGTGATAAATATGAAGTAGAAAGGATGGCCATAGATAATACACAGTGGATCCATGTGAAAGCGAATCATAGCCACGAAGAGATACATATAGGAGCTATGTCTCAATATCAATAAAAAAGGATATCTAGAACCAAGAGAATGAAAAAATTGATCCTCTGCAAATGCCAAAGTTTGTGAGGTGGAACCATATGATTTGAGAAGGAGCACAAAAGATGTGGTGCTCACACTTCACTCGAAGTCTTCACAACATGATACATTGTGGTACAAGTCTACACTATGTGAATAAATGAGACAAATTTGAACACAATGAGACATCATGTTAGAGAAAGATTTCCTCACCCTATGCAATGTTGCAGAGAGGGCCTTATTCCATTTCCCTATGCAGACTTGTCTTCCTTGTTACTAGAATTCAGAGACAAAAATATAAAATTTTCCACTTGTACGCATCTTGCACACTATACAACAAGCGTATACACAGGTTGATCCACTACAACCCATGTAGATCGAGTTTTGTGCCAAAAAATGAAAATTAAATGTCGGGTTTCCATGCCATGACAGGAGATCTCTGATCCTTGGCCTTCCATATATTGGAAATGTTCATACTCGACCCTTCAGTTGCATTTTGAAGGCTATAAAGAGGCCAATCCCGAGTTATAGAAAAAGATAAAGAATTCAACTTTGAGAGCAAAGTTACTCTGGAGAAATTATTTACTTCATATTGAGTCTGCATCCCTTTGTCCTTTAAGTCTAAACACAGTGTTCAACCCCCAAGATCTTCCCTTATTGATGGAGAACCTCATTGTCTCCCTTCTATGAGCTTGATTTTGGTGGAGGATTGAAGTGGTGGAGGCTCAGTTGGAAGGAACTTAGTTTCTTGGTTCCTAAGTGTGCCGACACAGATGTCTGTAATATTTTCACTTTTGCTGATCATTTATTAATAGAAATACTCTCTTCCCGTCTAATTGATGTCTTGCAAATATATGAATTATTATCCATGGGCATATTTGTTATGTATAAAGATAGATTATGCTATCTAATGTGCTAACATTTTATATTTCCACCATATTCTTGTTTTTTCTTTTTTGTTGAGAACTTGTTGCAGGTATATATATCTTTGGGTCAAAGTACTCAATGATGGACATCATCGAACATCTGGACGAGGTAGGCCTCTTTCTTATCTCCCTTACACATTGATTTATATAGCATATTGTTGGGATAGAGTTGATTTCTACAATCATTTTCATCTATTGTGGTTCACCCTATCCATAGATATATTTTCCCCGTAACAGAATTGGTGACCATACTGGGGATGAATCTTCTTTCTTAGAGTTTAAAGTACTTTTCTCCTTAGATTTCTCTTGTTTCTATTGTGGTTCTTGTCGCATCATTTCCTGACAACTCCTCTTCACTCTGGGTCTGATTTTTCAGCCTTTCTCCCTTGCCTAGCCTTGTTTTAAAGCATATACGTTCCTTTTTCCTTGAAAACCACATATACACACAAGCTGTCTCATTGCAAGCTGTGTATATATGCTTTGTTTTTCTGAACAATCACATACATCAGTTTGCCTTGCATTTTTTCCTAGTCTGGTGTTTGTTGGGTGGGGTTTGATGCTTATCGAGCCTTCTTGGGTCTCTGTAGTGACTGTTAAGTGCTTGTGGGATGACAGGAAACCCTCTTTTGATTGAATTTCTGGGTGAAGTCTTTCTCTTCATATTTTTATTTTTGTTGTCCTTGTACATTGGGCTGGGTGTTTTGTTTCTTGGTATCTTTCTTGAGTTATCTCTTTTTTATGCACAGTAGGGCTATATATCAAGTTACTTTTCATTCCATGCATTTTTAGTTTTGATATAGGCATTTTACATTGCTTTGCATTATTTTCTTTTGAGTTTTTATCATTAGCTTAGTGCATATAGTGAAAGATTTCATTTTCACTTCTGAATTACAGAGTTGAATTTGAAAATTGCATCGTTTTTAGAAGCATATCATGCATTGAAAGTTAAAGTTAGGACTTTGCATTATTTTCATATTTACTTCTCTTGCAGAGTCATAAAACCACGAGTTTCACTACCATACATTTTTGAGTAATCACAACCATTAAAATCAACACTATAATTTAAAATTGATTAGTAACAATTTTATTTTTCTAGGGTGCACAAACTAGCCTAGGATTTAGTGCCTTGGAATATGATTTTGTGAGTAAACTTCTCCAAGGAAATTAAATCAACATATGTGTCTGAGTCAGGGAGTGGAGAAACACATTGTATAATTGGTAATATTAGGAGGCTCTGCTCACACCGACGTTAATCACGAGGTCATGTGAAGTTGGTTGAAGGGATACCCCCTCGATACATTCCTAGCATCAAAGATATTTCTGGGGTCTATTCATATCTGGGGATCTTGTTAGTGCCCTTACCTCTGTGAGAGGCAATGATTTCAAGGTTTCGGGCTTTCCTACCCTACCCATACGGTGGACCTGACTTACGACTACTCGCTTGTGCATCGACTATACAATGGTTTATTAGTTTCTTGACTTAGGTGTCTTATAGGTTACTTGCAGGGGTTATTTTGTAGGTACCCTGGGTCAGATAAGGGTCAGACAACACACAAAATTTATGGAGGATTACCTCTATGGGGGGATCTGACTGACTGGTTGTTAATACCATGAGGGCCCTTATAACTGATTATGTTACCTCTGATCTTTAGTAGGGAGTCTCAGGCCCCTCTTGGGTGAGACATACCTTCTTTAGGGAGGGGGGCCACTCAACCACTTTACCCCATTTGCATGCATATTGGCCATTTGACTTTTGGTGTGCTCTTTGATTACTAGTTGGCCTTAAGAGTTTATACTGAGTTCTATTTATCATGGATAGTGGATTTCCTTTGACTCCTTCATTCATCGCTACCTACCCCATGATGCCTACTCTTGTCATGGGGACGAGTCCTTCCATTTTTCATAATGGTATGAAAAACTATGGTACTCAGTCCGTGCCTTGGGTCTCTAGTCATTCTCCCATTGATATGCCTTCACCTTTGCAATGCTCTCCCTTATACACTTATATGAATCCTAGCATTGGATCTAGGGGCACCATGGCCCCAATGCCTATGTCTTCATTTGATATGAGTCGTCTCCCTCAACCTGCTTTTATGATGGGAGGTTGGAACCTCCCCTCTTACAGATCTAGTCCTAGTTATTCTCTTTCAGAAGAAAATACTCAGATGGGTGATTATTCTACATATTACACTCCATCCATGTATCCTCTATCCACCATGTCGGTTCCTTCAAACACTTTTTCCATGGCGAGTCCTCGTGTATCCCTGGGTGTTTCATACAGGGAGAATCAGTTTTACAGTTTGGGATACCCACTTCACGAAACCCCTTCACAAGGGGGAAACATATATCCTCACTCGAATAGTCCTTATCATACTTCCATATCTTCATAGACTTCGATGATGATGCCCATTCATAATTCTCTGAATCAATTAAATGGAGGATACTACCTTTCCAGATAGGGATAGGGGGTAAACCATGATCCCTCCTGGTCTACAATGTTTCAAAGTCAATAGTTCACTGATCCTTGGTATCAAATGCCACATCCCACCATTATTCCATTCACTATAAGTCATACTATATCTCCATCACCAACCTCTGCCAATCATGTTGAAAATGGGTCAACAACTTCTACAAGTCCTGTTGACAATTCACACCCGACCACTACTAGTCATGCTGGGGGCACCACTCTAATCACCATGAGTCATATCAATATCACATCTCCAACCTTTTTACATCATGTAGGAGATGACTCTCCCACCTCTTCCTATCATGTTGAGAGCATGCCACCAACCATTGTGAACACCGCTAGGGGCATTTAGAAACCTAGGTGTCTCATACATAAGCCTAAGTTCCTTTGCAGGACTTGCGAAGGAGATCATCTTACTCGTCTATGTCTAACTACTACTGAGATACCAGAAGTGTGGGGCTCACCTAAGGGCCCTTCATATTCTGAGGCATATGTGGTTTCCCCACATCCTATTTCTCCTTCAATTGAAACAATGGTAAGGCTGCCACATTCCTCTCCTGAACTCATCCCTGTGGTCGAGGGTGATGGGTCCCCTATCCCTGTTACCGTACATCCTCTTCAACCCAGAGTTGAAGAAGTGGTCGTACCAGTACCATTTTTGGTCAATCCTTCTCTCCTTGTGGAGGGTGATGCATCCTTTAATCATATCATCAACATTCCCGATCCTACACCTTCTAAACAAGAGAGAGTTTTTATTTCACCTAGTCCTCTCCCTCTAGGTTTTGAGGAAATAAATTTTGACTGGAATGGCCCTGTGGGGTATCCAATGCCCCTGCCTATGTATTTTCCAGTAAGAGACATTATCCGATACATCATAGAAAATATATACTCTGTTAGTGATTTATCCTCCTCGACTTGGAGAGCTTTGGGCTTTCCCAAACTTATGTTAGCTGTTCGTAAGATACTGACATTCCACAGAAGATCTACACGAGAGCCTTGGCCTCCCCCATAACTTACCACCTAGAATATCCCAAATGAGTTTAATTTAAGCTCTTCTCTAACTCATCTAAAAATAAAAAATATTGCCGAATGATTTGTCCCTTTCACACTCGTTAAATTGGATTTGAAAGGTCGTGAGTATTCGTTAAGCTCTTTTTCGACTCATTATCAAAAAGTGAAAATATTTCCGAGTGAAATTTTCTCTTTCACACTCATAAAATTGGTTTTGGAAAGACATCTATTTGGCACAAGTTTATCCCTTTTTCACACCAAGTAGATTAAAAGACATAAAAAATGACATTTTTTGGCATTAAGTTTTGATTGCATCTCATGCCCTTGCTTGCATTATTGAGCCTATAGCTGGTTCTCGCTTTGCGTTATAAACCATTTGCCTCAACAATTTTGCATCCTAAATCAAGCAGAGCCTTGTTTATATCCTTCATAATTTGACACTCTATACCCAGGAGGGAACATTCCCACGAGTGTCCATCTCCTGCATGCACTTCCCTGCATTGAGCATAGGTATGTTCCACTGCTGGAACTAGTTTTTCTTACTTGCGACACTCGTTTCCTCCTCTTTATCATAACATTCATTTGTCTATGAAAAACCAAAAAATGACAGGCGCGAAAGGAGTATTATCTTGTATCGGAAACAATCATGTTGCCTTTGAACATAACACAAAGTTATTTCAGTCCATTCATCATCATGATTTTGGGATTAGCATGGCCTTAGTAAGTTGAGCTCGTTACATAGTCTTCTTTACCGACTGGTTACTCTTCCAGTCCCTATAGAGAATTTCATTGATGCCTATTGCATCTCATGGTTTTATCACTAGGTATATGCTGTCCGAGTCCTCCACATGTCTCACGCTCTTGTTCAAAGGAATTCTATCAACTTGTGTCGACCACTCCTCAGAACTCTTGACTTTGCATGTTGGCCATACCCTCAACTTGTCTCAGAATCACATGATATTGTACTCCTATCATGAACCCTGGCCCTACTTTCATCATTGGTAGGTAACATTGAACCCAACAGTCGAGATTTCATCATCGATCATTGAATGGGTGGTTTCCCTTGTGTTCGACGATAATACATCTATTCACACATTAGGATTCGTGCAGTGTCTTGGATTCCATTATCCTTATTGGTGGTTTCCTCACCTTTTCCAATCGTTTTCATCATTGGATTCTATTAAGAGGGTCTTTTTTGTGTACCGCTTGCACTTGGTACATGCGAAAGACACACAAGGTCATTGGTTTGTGAACATGTTCTTCGTTTGATTTCCACAAAATCATGAAGCTCCTGCCGACTGATGAGAGATTCCTTAATTCTCTCCTTTCAATAGGTCTCTTTCCATCAACTTCAACCCATTTATTCTGGAAATGAGACCTAGAGTCTTATGAGTACCTTGAGGCTTGCAGTCATCAGTGGTAGGATCTCTCGCCATTGACAGGTTGTAATACATCAATGCCTCTTGATCGATGAATTCTTCAAGTGTTCGACACCGACTCCTCTATTCACACTTGCAAGAATGTAATCGGTGCCTTGATACCTACTTTCATTATCGGTAGGCTGTCTCATGTTTTTTAATAGTATACATCAATGACCGGTAATCAAACGATGTCTCATTGTGTTCGACCTCAACTCCTTTATTCACATTATGTAGACTTGCACCTTTGGTGGATTGTGTAGAAGACTTGAAGACATCACTATGTGGCTGCAACTTTCCTGAGTTGTTGCTTCCTTTTCATTGGACCAGTACCTATATGACTTCAATGATCATGGAAGATCGAATTTTACTCCATGGTATACATATATCTTCAAATGGTTTTTGAGACTGGTTCTACTAGGCCTTTTCATGACTATGAAAACTATTGGCATGTAACCACATTTGTATTTGCCTATTCATGGACACAAACACTTGTTTGGTATATTTTCACATGGATCTGTAGTGTAGTTTTGGCAGCCATGTATGTAAATTCAGTGCAGAATGTAATGAGCAATTGAGTTTGTTCAGCTGGTTCTCTACCACTCCACTTCTGGGTTATTTATAATGTATTTCGACCATCACAGATACTCCCCTGACCTCACACATTAGGGGGCATCTGTTAGAGCAAGATTTGCCTCACCTTATGAAATCTTGTAGAGAGGGCCTTATTCCATTTCCCAATGCAGACTTGTCTTCCCTATTACTAGAATCCAGAGACAAAAATACAATTTTCCCCACTTGTACGCATATTGCACACTATACATCAAGCGTATACGCAGGCTGATCCACTACAAACCGCATACATTGGGATTTGTGCCAGAAAATGAAAATTAATTGTTGGGTTTCCATGTCATGATAGGATATCTCTAATCATTGGCCTTCCATATACTGGAAATGTTTGGACTCTGCCCTTCAGTTTCATTTTGAAGGCTATAAAGAGACCAATCCCGAGCTATGGAAAAAGAGAAAGAATTCAAATTTGAGAGAAAAGTTACTATGGAGAAATTATTTACTTCATATTGAGTCTGCATCCCTTTGTCCTTTAAGTATGAACACAATTTTCATCCCCAAGCTCTTCCCTTATCGATGGAGAACCTCATTGTCTCCCTTCTATGAGCTTGCCTTTGGTGGAGGATTGAAGTGGTGGAGGCCTAGCTAGAAGGAACTTAATTTCTCGGTTCCGAACCGTGCCGACACGAAAGTCTGTAATATTTTCACTTCTGCTGATCATTTATTAATAGAAATACTCTCTTCCCGTATGTTGGCATCCATTTTTCAATTTTATCTTTTCCTTACAAGCTGCCTACACCAAGGGTTTTGAACCCTCAATTCTCATCGCAGTTCTTGAAAACAAAACGACCCTATTATCTTTTCTCTCACATATATGCTTCTCGTTTTCATTTTCACGACTGCAAGCGTGAAAACCTTGAATTGGAAGTCATGTCGATGGCATTAAAATCATCCTTCGATTGTTATGAATACTCTTGTTCATGTGGTCATTTCACCTCTAATGGTCATACATGTGTCGAAAAACCAAACCTTTATTCACATTGTATTTTTGTTGACATGGTTTCAATATATAAATTCATGATGCAATGATTTTTGGTGTCTTTGATTAAATCCTTGATACAATGGTTTCATACAACGCATAAATTTTATGATCAAATCCTTGGTGCTATATTCAAAATGATTGTTTTTGTTTTAAAACATACAAAAACTATTATTTGTTCAAACATTCAGATCGACTTGTCATGGTTTTCAATAGTTGTTTGTTTGGCATGTCGTTTACATTGTTTTTAACACACACCAATAATGATTTGAATCACCAAGGTGCCATCAATTGTACATATCAATATGAATGTTTTGCATGGTTTTATTTCATTCCACCACCCGCGCACGTATAGGCATTAATGTCTGCCTTGTATCTCGGGTTACCTCTGTTTGTTTTGGGGAAACCTATGAGAATTGGTCATGTGCCTAGCCTGTCTAGCCTCCTCACCGTTTACCTTGCCGACTATGTGTTCTCTCTTATGGCACCTGTAGTGCGCATAGAACCTAATGGCATCCAAACACTGCTTTTATTTGACAATGCTCATGAGGACCTGGAGAATAATGGCTGGTTAGTTTTCATCCAAAAATTTGAGGGTTTCAACCTCGCGATCGCCCAACAGTTTGCCCTCACATTCAACGGATGCAGGGCTAAGGTTGGGGACATCCAACTCGATCTAAACGAAGAATTCCTTAGTTCAGCCACAAGTTTTCTAGCTAAAGGGCAGAGGTGGTTTAAGAATTCGAAGGTGGACGAAGTGCCGTGGTCGCTCTTGTTTACATCGAGGAAAATTGTTAGTTGTGACAGAGGTATTCCAGTCACTGCCCTTAAGTCTAGGTGGCATGATCTATTGGCCATTGTTAAGCAATTCGTGACTTGTGGAGGTTGTTATGGTTTAGTGTTTCTTTACCATCTCTGGTTGCTTATGAATTTCATAGATTTCCCTTTGAATATGCCTCACTACCTCCTATGCAGTCTATGTAAAATGGCCAAATGATTTAAGAGGGAAAAGGCCGATTCCATACTCTTCCATCACTGTTTGATCAAAATCATTATTGTCCATCATTTAAGGCTGAGTGGTGACTGTTGGCAAGCTTTCCTGTTCAGGAATGACTTTGCCACTCCTGAATGTGGTCAAGTGGACAAGTCTGTGGTCACCGAAACCCTTGTTGGGCCAGCCATGCCACCTCCTATCCTCCTACCCACTGTCAAACCCTCGACTTGCCCCAACATTGACCTACCCAACACTATGCCCGACCCATGTTCGAAAGACAATGCTAAGATTGTTAAGAGGCCTGTAAGAAAAAAAGGGAAGGGTAATACAAATGTCAACAAAAAGGGAAAGAAATATGCACGCTGGGTATCCAGGTGCGCTTGGAACATACCCAAACAAAACACAGACCAAAAGCCTATTGTTTTGAGCGAAGATTCAGACTTTGAGATTGAACGCTTTTTGGCCAAGGAATACCCTTACTCACACGGCCTCTGTTCTGCTGAACCCTATGACTACGTGTCCAACCTCCCACCGTGCCTCAAGGATGACCCTAAATTTCCCATAATTAAGTTTGATAGTGGAACCCATGGTAATTTAAAAGAACCCTCACCTGTAGTGACTCGGCCTGATAAAAAATAGTGCACTCAATGCAACTCTTGGCTGGAACGATACTACACAGATGTCCCTTTGTTGCAATCCAAAATTAAGTCCTTAGAAGACCGGGTGGCTTTGCTATCTAAGGAAAATGATAGACTGCAAGCCAACGATAAGAGGAAAAATACCACAGGTTCTATCATCTTCAAAAATGTCGAGGCAACTACTACTTTTGTTAACTCAAAGTTATCCTGACCGAATCGTTTTCCTACAACCCATGTATGTTATTTCAATATCGATTTTTGGTTTGAATTAGCATAGCCGATTGTGTTTGCTCTGAATTAGTTTTTTTTTGTTTGAATAGATTCAAAAATGATTCTGTTATTTTCGAATTACCAAGAATGATTTCGTTTTGAATAATGTTTGCATTGAATCAATACAAAAGATTTGTTTGCTAGATCGAATATAGCTCTGTTTTGATTGAACCGATTTGACATGATTTTGTTGTTCTTGAATTAGTATAAATGATTGAATTGGCTCTGAGTTAGTTCGATATAGCTCTGTTTTGTTTCATTCAAAAATGATTCTGTTGGTTTTGAATTAGCATAGTCGATTGTGTTCATTTTGAATTAGTAACAAAATAATTGTTTGATAGATCGCACACATTCCTGTTACCATTCGATTAATTCAATACGATTTCGTTTGTTTCGAATTGGCATGAAAGATTTGGTTTGTCATACCAAGAATGATTTGCTTGTTTTGAATTAGTAATAAAGAGTCTGTCTAGTTGACCACATACATTCTTGTTATCATTTGGATTCATTTAAAATGATTTTGTTTGTAAATATGACCAACTACATAATTGTGAGATTCTGTAGCTAGTCATAAAATTTGGATTTTTTTTTTTAATTTTACAAATAAAACATTATCTAAACTTGTTTATTCTTATCCATCTACAAGTACACATGAATTTCAATGGGAATTGGATCTGTTGTGGCAGTTTAGAACATACTTTTTGCTACATAGTTTTGGTTTAAGTTGTTAGTCTTAGGTAGAAATAGGAATCTGGGAGATTGTTCCCATATTTTTTGTGAACAGTTTTGATACTCTCCACAGGGGATGTTTCACCCTGTGGCCTTTATATACTTGTTATTTTTTGTAAACAACCCATCACTGTTGGGAGAAAAAATACTATGAACTTATGATTATAGAGACTTGAATAGAAGTGGATTTGTTGTACGACTTTAGCTTCAATTTATCTTACTTTTGTTCAAGTTTCTGTGCATTCTAATTTGTAATAAAATTATTGACTACTTTAGATATCAAGATTTGTTACAGGTTGATGCTTTATGATTTAAATTCTGTCCATATTTGATGTATCTCATTTGACTCACATCAATTACTCTGTTTGAAATTAATTAACATAAGGTTTATCTTCTTCATTAAATGAACGATTATATGCAAATCTTCGCACTGAGATTTATCTAAATGTGATGATCTGTAAACTTTAAGATTGCTGTCGTTTTATGTCTTGTTTGTTCTGTCATTCGTATTCAAAGAGAATTGTTGCTTCCTGTTTACAAGAAGTTTGTGGAAAATCTGGTGCGGGTTTCCTCCCATCAAACAACTAAATCAAGTATTGTGCACATGACAAATAGGAAGCGTTAATTCAGGTCAGTTTGTTATTTGCAATTTAATAGTTAATAAATTCGAGAATTCTCAGTAGTTTGGATAGATATAAAGTTCAGATTTACAGTTAGGATTATTATTTTAATTTCTCAACTTAGATAGTTTTCATTTTATTCCTTTCTCATAAAAATTATAAAAATAAAAAATAATAGCTTCGCCGTCATAAGACAAATTACAAATGATTTTGCAAATTTCGATTAAAATTTGTATTCTATAAATACTGTACATATATAATTGAGGTTTAATTGTATTGATAGATGGACATTTAATAAGTAGAATTATTGCTTTATAATATTAGTTAGTAAACTGTATATATATGTTTTAGATTTGTATTTAGTTTGCTGTAGCTGTTTTTTTTACTTAGATTAGTTTCTTTAGCTTAGTTTTTATTTTGTTTTCCTAGGACTTAGATCGGCTAACAAAGCCTCTAAACCCATCGGAGTGGATCATCCCAAACGGCTTGGGTTATTTAGACAACCCTGGACCGGATCCACCCTTCCAGTTGATGAGCGATCAATTTTGCTCGCCAACACCGTCCAATTGATGTCTTGCAAATATATGAATTATTATCCATGGGCGTATTTGTTATGTATATGGATGGATTGTGCTATCTAATGTGACAACCTTTTATATTTCCACCATATTCTTTTTTTTTCTTGTTTGTTGAGAACTTGTTGCAGGTATATATAAATTTGGGTCAAAGTGCTCAACGGTGGACATCATCAAACATCTAGACGAGGTAGGCATGTTTCTTATCTCCCTTTCACATTGGTTTATATAGCATATTATTGGGATAGAGTTGATTTCTGTAGTCATTTCCCTCTGTTTTGGTTCACCCTATCCATAGAGATATTTTGCTCATAACACATCATTTAATTACCGGTTATTGATGTATACCTTTAAAAAATGTGAGACAACCCACCGATAATGATGATATGAGTCAAGGTACCATGGTACTACATAACAAGTGTGAATAAATGAGCTAGAGTCGAACACTTGGCGGAAATTATCAAACATGGGACATTGATGTATTCCCACTTTCAATAGTGAGGGAACCTACCACTGATGACTGCAAGCCCCAAGGTACCAAACATATCTCTAGATCCTTCTCCCAGAGCAAGATGTGTCGAATTCGATGGGAGGGAACCCATTGGAAGGAAGGCATTAAGTAATCCTCCATCATCTGACACAAGGGGTGGCGGAAGGCCAAATATTTGGAAGAGATCAGATGAAGAGACTGATACTTGTGATGATGAGACTCAACTTGGGAAGTCCAACTTGCAAGGTCAAAGGCTAAATGCATAATGGTCGACATAGATTGAAAAATTTCCCTTGAACATAAGCACGAAACATTATGTGACCTGGGTAGCATGAATTATAAAATTGGATACATTTGTGACATAATAGGTATCAACAAATGCTCCATATAGTTGGAAGAAAAACCAACCGGGGGAGAAAAAACTCAAAGAAAGAAAAAGTCTCCTAAATCCATACTATACCCAAAATGATGAGATAATGACTCATGATTGTGATTTTTTCAAGGGCGACAAGACTGTTGCCAACAAAAGAGATTATATGTTTTTCCATTCTTTTTTTTTTTGTCTTTTTCATGTTATAGAATCTTGAAAAAGAATAAAAGAATGATTATTGTACAGTGGAGGAAACGAGTGTCACAGGAAAGAAAACTAGTTCCATAGCACAAGGAACATACCTATGCTCAATGCAAGGAAAACGTGTGCAATATAAGGACACTTGTGGAAATGTCTCCTCCGGGGATAAGGTGTCGAGTCACAAAGACATAAATTGCAAGGTTGGGAACTGATAGGAATGCATAGGAAATTGGTTAAAGAACAACATTTTGAAGCTGACATTAGGCCTAAAAGTGTGAGAAGTCAATATGCAGATGCAAATGACTCAAATTTGAGAAGTAAACCTCCCATAATGGTCTTTTTTGTAATTTTAGTCTCCAGGGCCTGGAAAATAATAAAATCACACCAAGGATAAATCTTCTGGTCATAATGGGGCTAGAGTATTCATTTTTTGTATATAGTCCAATCGGTCCGGAAAAGGGTTAAAATTATACTAAAAGGATGCCTCTTCAAAACCCTTTTATGAGTGTGACAAAGACAATATCACTCAACTATCTTTTCAATTTCAAGGATTCTGAAAAGAGATTAACTATGGACTGCCTCGTTCTTTTTCATAAATTTAGTCCCCTGAACCCGAAAAAGTATAAAACACAAATTAGGAGAACTCTTCTAGCCTGTAGACTAGAGTACACCTTTTTCATAACTATTCTTTTCCAATCTGAAAAAGGGGTAAACTTGTGCTAGATAGACGCTCCTTTAGGTTTGTTTAACGAGTGTACAAGGAACAACATCACATGACAATATTTTCAGTTTCAAGGAGTTTGAAAAGAGCTTAAATATGGATTCCATAATGATGTTAGGGAGAAACATGTAAGATAGGGGTCCCACAGAAAATGGCTAGAAAAAGAGAGAGTAAGAAGCATGGAGTTCAAACACAAAGTCATGGTGAGACTAACCAGGACCCCCAAGACTAGAAACAAGCTTGCAACATGAGAGCCATTATGCAAAATGATTCTATACTAGAGCACCCATGGAACGTAGGCTCTACCACATTAATTACAACACTTCTAAACAGTAAAGAAGGTTCTGTGTCACAACTCAGTGGGGTCAATCCTAAGGCAAAATGAAACAGGAAACAGATAATGCAAACATGCATGGAGGGGAAAACCTAACCTATATGCTAGTTTCGAGATCATTATGTGTTAGAAAGGATCAACATGGAACGTAAAGTTAAGAAAATGTCTCCAAAGTCCTGTATATAGGACCAAAACACTTACCTAGAAGTTAATAAGTATAATATAGAAACCTATGATAAAGACAAGTATTAACGGATACATAACTTGAAAACAAGAAACCCTAAAAATATAATATGTATAGAGGACTGCACAACATTGCGGTTTATTCATAGTAGTTCTCCGGGAAGAGCCCATTGCTAGGCTTAGGACAAGGGCTTCTTTGGGAACAAACTTGTAAATATTCCAGGTCAGGAGGAGGTCGAAGATCCATAATCATAGATTCAAGGATGGCCTCATCTAAAGGAAACTCAACATCCATGAAGCCGGGGCCTAACAACTCACAATTACTAGGGATTGAGGTCTTGCAAACAACAATATCAGATTCAAGAGGAAATGCTAGATTACTTGAGCCAATAGGGGGATGCTAGGGCTCATATGCTCCCATCAAATAAAGAACCTGATCAATTGCCGATACCTTGTCTCGAGAACATGAACATAATTGAAAATGATCCTTCTCAGGAGCAATTGAACTCTGAGGATAAGACACCACTTAATTCACCTGTGGCAGGGGAGAGTCTACTCTAATACTAGGAACACAGAAAAGGGAAACCTAAGGTAAATTTGAACTAGGATGGTGATTATTAAATCAAATTTGATCAATAGTGAGAATGATTCAGTTGTGAGGAAAATGAATCACACTAAATAGTGTATACACCACAACATTCATCGCATACACATAATCACACCCAAGAAGCAAATTAAATTCTAAAGGGCTTGGCACCACTAACAGATCAACTAGGAAAATATTCCTAGCTAACATGATAGGTAACTGAGGGAGAATCCCTAGACATTCGCTAGGTCTTCTATCAAAATCCAATATCTCATTGGTAGCTGACACAAGCTTTGGGGAACCCAAATCTTTCCTAGCTGAGGATGATAAAATATTTGCAGAGGATCCTTCATCTACAATAGTTTGATGAATGCTTAAATTATTAATTCCAACCATTATCTAGAAAAGTGCATAAGAAGGAAGGCGAGTCTCTACAAGATCATTCCAATCAAAGGAAATAATCCTAGGACTTGGAGGGGGCGTACTTGAAGAGAGTGGAATTCCCCCTTGTTCAGAAAGTACTAAACTGGAAATTATAAGGACATGGTCAAAAGACATATCACTCCCCAAGAGAAGAGTGGGATCGATTGAATATTGCATCAACAATATCACTTCCTTAAACTTGTGACTCTTTAAGAGAAGGGATCAACCAAAGGTTCCATCGGTTCGACCACTTCTTCAACCACTGGTTGAATAGAATGTGATACAACGTGGTCAAGAGAAACATCACCCCCCAAAATAAGAGTGGTTTAGACCAAATATTACATTGACATGACTGCTTCATTAACCAAACATTGAATAGATTGTTAGGAAACCGAAGATGACTCAGAACTAGAAATGCCTTCAGACAAGGACCATGTTATTTGTACCATGGAAGTAGAAGGGTACAAATGAGTAAGGTGATCGCCTTTGAAAATTTTACAAGGGAACTTGGGCTTATGTCCTATACATCTAGGCTTCTCAACAATATCAGTGCCCCCAACATGACTTGTAGTGGCTGGTGGGTTTCCCCCAGCATGACTAGCAGAGGCTAGTTACATGTCTCCAACATGACTAGTAGAGGTTGGTGACAAGACTCCAACATGAACTGCAGAGGTCAGTGACCCGATGCTAGTGTGAATAGCAGTGACTAGAATTTTTGTCCCAGCATGACTCACAGAGGCTGGTGAGAGGAATCCAACATGACTCACAGAGGTTGTTGATGAAATTCCAATATGACTTGCAGTGACTGGGCTTGTGCTTCCAACATGAATAGTAGAGGTTGGTCGCTTTCCCCCAACATGACTTACATAGGCTACTGACAGGTCTCCAACATGACTCGCAGAGGTTGGTGACTTCTTTGTCTTACTCTTCTTCTTCCTATTCCTTTTAGACTTCTGGTTACTAGTAGCTGTACTTTCACCAAAAGAGGGAGAAGGAGGAGAAGTAGAATTTATGGGTGAGAAGGTGAAGGATCAAAATCTGTACGATTCCCAAGACATAAGGTGCTTATCTAAGAAGCATCAAGATCATTTGAGACATTTGGAGTGGTCCACATCCAAACCGATAGTCCTGCATTCAACCCAGAAATGTTCAAAATGACCATCAAGGGGGCACCAACATTTCCAAGGAAAGGAAAAGCACAAGAATCTCTTTGGGAAGGGGTCCCTTGGTTGGTATCCTCAAGAAATTTGGCCATATTGTTATTATGCACAGGTTCTTCCCTTGTGGGATTGTTCATGTCCATAAAAGTCTCACACACTTATTTTGATGAACCAATGGTATAGAAACCAATGCCTTCTAGGAGGCAGCTCCACACTTTCAAGATAAATACCAAGGGTCCTTCTCGACCAACAGAACGGTTGGTCAACCACCTTGAACCAACGATTCAAAGGAAATGATCTTGAAACAACCTAAGGCCAATTTTTTTTCCAAATATTCATCCCAGGTGGATGAGGTCCTGAGTCCAAAGAAATAAAATAGTGGAAAGGGACCTTCTGGACAAAGGCACAACTTGATTAAGTCCTGTGGGCCAATGAACAAAGAATTGAGAAAAAATTATCTCGACCTCCACTAACCATCCTTATCTGGTGCAAGCACCCACACTTCATGGGGTACCCTCTAGCAGAACTGAAAAGTGTGATAAGAAATCTACCCCAAGTACCATGACAAGCCCCTGTATTAACCTCTGAGATCCCTAGGAAAAGCCACTAAGGTTACCAACTCATAGTCAACGTCTGGGGGGTACAATCAATAGTTAGGATCGAATGTATGGGTAGGGTAACAAAGCCCGAAGCTTTGAAAGTGCTGCCTCTCACAAAGGTAAAGGCACTAACGAAACCCCCAATATACGATCTCTCTACTACGCTTAGTCAAGGTTCAGAGGGGTAATACCCTCGAATCTCCTTCACACAACCTCATGTTTAGTTCCTGTGTTAGAGGAGGATCTCGACTATACTTATACAAAAATTATATTTGAGACTCTCCCTAGCTCACACTCCTATGCTTGTTTTGTAGCCTTGGATAGTTATCTCTCCAATCCTAATCCAAGGTCCTAACTCTAAACTTGTTTATGAACCCTAGAAACAAAGTCTAGTACATTTTAAGTTTAACGTTTGTTTTAGTGGTTGATTTTACTCAAGTGGTATGGAGGTGCAACTGATGTTGTTTGAGACTCTTGCAAAAATGAAACTTATAAGAGCACCAGAAAATAAAACTTTACACTAATTCTTCAAATGAAAAAGAGTTTCACAAAGAAAATGCATGAACAATTCTTCAAACCTTGAAATGAATTTTTTTATTTTCTGATGCAAAATGTAAAAGATAAAAACAAAAGGATTTTATTTCTATAAAAGTGAAACTAACAAACTATGCTAAAAGGGACTGTAGAATACATGATTCATGCATGGGCAATTTTTTTTTTTCAAAATGCACATCATTTTCCTTTAAAATGCAAGCTAAAATTAAGCTAAGAACATTGGGAAACCATGAGCAAGGTATTTTTTGATCTGAAGGTTTTCACAAGCTTAGACATAGTAATATAAAGAAATCACAAACTCAAGAAACCCAATATAACATGGAGAAACCAATAAACCTCCTAGAAATTGAAGAAATATTTTTTTTCTTCGCAAATGCACACAGGTTCGCGACTATGTGAATTGAGACTCACGGATGTTTGTGGGTCATACACAGTAAAAGCGTGGATATTCGCGACTGATATCGCAAAAAAACATGTATAACTCTGTAAAATTGGAAAAAATAAAAAAGGACTTTCACCAGGGATACTCCCATAAACTTATGGAAAAGTTTCCAGATGACAAAATCTTTGCAACGAAGCTCGAAAAAAAGGAAAAATCACAGAAATAAAAAAGGACACACAAGTCACCCTATAATCAGCCCAAACTAGAAGAATCCCTAGTGGAGTTGCCAATTCTGATTAAGTGATTTTTCCCTTGTGATTGTGGGTCGTAATCACATCAGAGAAAGACCAAGTGAAAAATATAAACTTCTCCCCATAGTGACAAGAACACAAAAACTAAATAAAATAACTACTTTAATTAGGAGAAAGTAGGGATGGAGAGGAGAAAAGAAGGTGCATCTTGTTCTCCCATTTGATGTCGATCCCTGCTCCAATTCACCGAAGAGATCCCAATCTTCTGTTAGAATGAACCTGCAAGACATATACAAAACTAGGGTTATGATGAAATTAGTTATATGATCATAAATATGTGCTTGTTCTATGTCAGATTCAAAGTAAACATAAAGATAAATGTACTATGAATACAAATCTAGGGGAAACCAAGCACTTTTATTACCAATAAGTGGAAAAGGTAAGTTGCAACCTTGTCCATCCTTAGGCACCGTCTTGAATCCAATTGTCTGGGTTCCTCCGGGAATACTCAAGCATCAACTCAATTGATAACGACTTCTCTCAATGAACCGAATAGGGATAAGGAGACACCCTATAGTCACATAAAAGGAGAAAGAAGATTTGGAAAAGGAATTTCCAATTTAAAGGGGATTTTGCTCAAAGAATATAGGGAAAGGTCGCTTGCTAGGTGTTGGTAGCATAACTTTGCACCAAGGGACATGCATTCTCATATTTAGCCCTCTATGGTTGTTTATATATTCCCAAAGAGGTTTGGGGAGTTGGATTCTGTTCTATACGTGAAAGGGTCGTTGGGAAACAAGCTCAACCGAAAAAATCGCTCGAAAACAAAAAAATATTTTATTTTTCACCAAAAATGAGGGCATCTGTGGGTTTTAGTGAGGAAAGGAGAAGATGTCCACATGTTACACTAGGGAAAACCACAAATATGCTCTTAAAACATGTTTTTAAGATAATTTTTGGAAGTGAATTTTAGGGAAAAGTCTTGCAAGCATTGGGAAAGGGTTAGGCCATGGCACACAAGCATGAGTGGCACTTTTTGCTATAACACATGTTGGAATTCCCAAATTCTTATTGAATTTGTTTTTATTTATTGGTAGAACTTAGAAACTTAGAGCCTAACTATCATCATTTATTTTTTATATTCACCCCTGTCAAGTGCAATGTGAGAAGATTGTTGAAGGGATCCAAGCTTGATCTTTTGGATTCTTAAATTTTTCAATTGGTCATCACTATATCTGGTGGTTTTGTTGGTTGACCACTAACCATTTGCATCAATGTATGTGGTGGTTTTAGTTGACCACTAACCAATTGCATTAATGTATGTGGTGGTTTTGGTTGATCAATAACCAATTGCATCAATGTCTGTAGTGGTTTTGGTTTACCACTAACCAATTGCATCAATGTATGTGGTAGTTTTGGTTGACCAATAATCAATTGCATCAATGTCTGTGGTGGTTTTTGTTGAACACTAACCATTTTTTGAATATAATCCCCCCTGAATATGTTGGAGAGTATCTTGTTATTTATCAATGTAATCCCCCTTTGAGGTGTAGAGAGTACCACCTTTGACTCATGGTTGAATTCAAGAGGTATGTATAATTGGGCCCCAATCATGCCCAAAATCATCATCCAGAATAATTGTTTGAAATCCTTTTTCTTTTGTCATTTCTCCATGAGAATGTGTCTTTACCTATGTTTTAACTAAATGGTAAGACTTATGTAAATTCTTGACTCCATCGCCAAGGAGTTATCCAACCACAATGAATTTTTTTATTTTTATTCTTCTTCTTCTTTTGACATCTTTCTAAATGATTATTTGTCTTCCCACAATGAAGACACAGATGGATATCAAAACACCGATTCACCATATGGCTAGCTCTATGACAATGTTGGCACTTATTATCAAGATTATTAACTTCTTATTAATTGCTACAATCTTTTTATCAAGAAATCTTGCACTCACAAGCTGAACTAGTTTGGAGTAATATGGAATATGAAAGTTGTTTCCTTTGTCATATACCAAGCTGCATCAATTTTTGTTGAATAACATTTTTTCCCATGGTATGGAAATAACCTTGGAAATATCATTTTGTAATTCTTGATGTTTTTCTTTTATATCTTCAAATTTACATTTGTTGTTGTTGCTATCACTTTGTGCTTTTGCTTGTGACTCATCTCAAAAAGATTTTTCTTTATCAATTTATTGTATGATTCCATCTCATGACTATGTAAGGAATCATCAAAAACATATTTTGTTACCTTTGTATCCACCATCAGGTCATGTGTATCACAAGTAGCATTAACCATTTGCATTAAGTCTTTTGTGTCGCATCAACCTTTTGTATGATGTCATATGTCTCACAAGTTGCATTATCTTTTTGTATTAGATCCTCCATGTCACAAATTGCATCAACCTTTTGTATGAGATCATTTGTTGCATATGTTACATCAACCATGTTCTCAATTTGTCATTGATTTTGAATTAATGTAAACTCAAGTTCTTCAATCAATTGATCCTTCATATCAATTTGATTGTGAAGATCAATAATCCAGTTATGCAATTCATGTTTGGAGTCTTGTAATTCCTTGATTTCTTGATTGGTGTTTTACAAAATCTTTCCTCTACCCATTTTATATTTTAAACTTGTCACAGTCACTTGTGATCAGTCACTTGTACTTGTTTCATTTCTATGACACTTGCTTTCTCTTATGTCACACTCACTTTTTCTTATTTCTACCTTAGGGTGTTAGGTATTACTAATTATGCACCCCAAAATGTGATTTTTACAATCATTTAATTTTTATGGCTCTCTTGACCTCCTTATTCAATTTCAGGTAGGTCTTTATGACCATTTCACAATTAAATTTGAAATGGTTTGTAGCTCCACTGTTAAGTACATAGTATATCTACAAATATAATCACCACAAATACTAAATACACAATAGATCCAGAGAGAAATATAGAATAAACCACACTTTTATTATAGAAAACCCTTGAGTTATGGAAACACCATACAATGGATCCTATTATGGAAGGGATCCTCTCATATTCACTTGCCTCTTAGAGGGGGAAACCTCCTAATGAAATTCAGCTCCAAATAAAATAATTCTCTTGATATCCCATTACATTTCTTGAACCCCTTTATATAGTGCTACCATCACCTAAGAACATTCTAGAGGAGGAATCTTTTATAAGTAGAACCTTCTAGGAAGTCCTCTTACATTTGTTATATCTAACTACCCATTTATTATATCTAAATACCATAGTGGGCCTTATTTTATAATATATTGGACCTATTCCACCTTACATTGAATGGCCTCCACTACCTCTCTATCTACCTAACATTCCATCCCCCTTATGAAAGCGTTGTCCTCAACGCTTGTTATGAGGGTGTACAACCATATACCAGGGTCCCATGGATAAATGTGGACCATAATGTTGAAGAAGACTGGAGAACCAAGGTCCCATGAATAAATGTGAGCCACCATGATGAAGTGTTCTAACTGCCACTATGAACCTGGGTCTCATGTCCAAGTGCTCATGTGAACTCCATGTTGAAGATATTGGAACTTGGGAACCAACTAAAAATGATGCTCTAAAGATTGACAATGGTCATGTGGATCAAAATATTTAGAATCGACAAAAAATGCATCCACTGTTATTGGAGAATAATAAGAATGAATAAGAATGTGTAGAGAATAATCTTGTTTACTCTCTAGGAAGTTCTCTACATGAGGGGGAGTAGATTCATCAAATAGAAGATGGAAGTGATTGTCATCCCATAAATGACAACTATCCATATACCAATCATCACAATCGTCCTCCAAAGCATACCAAGCATAAACCTCTTGATGATTCATCCATGATGTCTTCCATAATATAACCCTCCTGTAGGCGAGCCATAGACCTTTGAGTATTGTGATAACTATCTGTGGGGTCGTGTAGACTATCCTTGATGCCTTGCAGAGGGTCATGCATATTGGCTTTGAGGGCTTCAATCTGCCGTAAAATTTCCCCGAGGTGAGAGTGAATATCTATTATAAATACCACATATAATATACCATTAGAAATTATATAACCAATGGCTCTGATCTGGTAGAAATCTCATTACTCTATGAGAATTTATGAACTCTACAGTCTTGCCACCATCACAAAGACCGTAGAAAATAGCTGATTTTAAATCAACTATATCTTTACTTCCGGAGCTCCGATTCAGGTGATTGGTTTTTTGAAATCAACTATTTTTGAAAGAGGAACTTAGATATGTAATTTGTTTTGGAAAATTCGGCCTCATCTGCTACATAAATTAGAAAAATCGCGTGACTGTCCATGGAAAATCCCTGAAAATATCATATTTTAAAATGTCGATAACTTTACTTACCAGACATTGTTTCAGACGATTTTTTATTTATTTTTAAATTGGTTGTTTTTTTGAGAGGAACTCAGGTATAAAACCATTTTCTGCAAATTTTCAGAAAAATATACAGAAATCGCTCGGAATGTATCGACCCTCTTTTCTTATCCGAAAAAATATGCAAAAATAGAAGAAAAAAAATCTCCACAATTCATGTCAAGGAAAGTGCTCTGATACGAATTGTTAAGCACTTGAGTAGATCTACAAATATAATCACCACAAATACTGAATACACAATAGATTCAGAGAGAAATATAGAATAAACCACAATTTTATTATAGAAAACCCTTGAGGTAGGGAAACACCATACAATATATCATATTATGGAAGAGTTCCTCTCCTATTCACTTGCCTCTTCGAGGGGGAAACCTCCTAATGAAATTCATCTCCAAATACAATAATTCTCTTCATATCGCATTATATTGTTTCAACCCCTTTATATAGTGCTACCATCACCTAAAAACATTATAGAGGAGGAATCTTCTAGAAGCAGAACCTTCTAAGAAGTCCTCTTACATTTATTATATCTAACTACCCATTTATTATATCTAACTACCATAGTGGGCCTTATTTAATAATATAGTGGACCTAATCCACCTTACATTGAATGGCCTCCACTATCTCTCTAGCCTTTTCACAATTCAATAACTTTGTTCAATGATACAACCTTATTCTTCAATTTTGATTACTCAAAAAACACTTGAATTATCTTGTCATAGATCAATTGAAGCACATTTTACCTGACCCATAAATGATTATGACCTTTGAAATTTTCATAATTCTCAATGAATTTTTGAGGAACAACGAAATCTTATTTATCTTTGTTACATGATTTGAATGAGAAAGATTTTTTGCATTGCTTACTTAATGTGTATGGCGTTAAATAAAAAATTACAATTCTAGTTTTAAGTGTCACAAAAGAAAAGATAAAAAACCATCGAACATCGCACATAAGGAAAAATGTCCTTAGACCCCCTTATTTTTATTTCAAAATAGGTCTACGACAAGGATAAAAATAAAAGTTGATTTATTATTAGTACCCTCTGTGATAATGTAGCCAAAGACAATTTGAAGCCTTCAACATGCTTTCTCCTTCATAATACATTGACAAGAGTTAAACTAGTTTTGTGACCACTTTTTGCTTACACTAACTTGAAGCCCAAGTATAGACCAATGTCACCCTCACACATGTGATGAACCAAAGTAAAAATCCCTCCTTTTCAATTTTGACTCTTGCAAAAATAAAATTTATTATTCCACCAAGGCAAGGCATCAAATAATAGTCCACCTGCGCACCGGTTATTGAGCAATTCACAATAACTCTTTTACTTGCTACATAAAGTGATCAATTTAAGATATAAAGCTATGCGTCATAGTATTTTTGTCCATGTGGGATAAATGATCTTATACAATAAAAAATTACCTCAATAATGTTTTTTGAGGTTATACAAATTTTTCTTAGCTCAATCTTCGATTATGTTTTCATTTCTTTTTCTATGATTAGTGTCCTTCTTTTCCACTCATCACTATAGATATCTTAAATGATCTTCCCACATAAATTGATATGTGATACATGAGAATTGAGATCATGGATACAGGTATTTCAAAGACCCAAGATGAGGATGATGATGATGGTGATGATGGAGGAATAAAGGTAAAGGTATGTGAACTCGTGATGGAAGAATGGTTTATGAACCATGTAGGAAAAATAATTTCCTAGTAAACTGGCGGATACAATGTCTAGCGACTCATGTATTTCGACGGACAAAAACTTTTTTCTATGGAATTCAACAATGTTTATGTTTCTAGGTATAAAAGGAAGAAGAACAAGGCTGGAGAATCAAGAAGATAAAATATCGTGGAAAATCGAAGAGGAAGACAAAGGGCGAGGAAGATACAGAACCTAAAAGAGAAAATGAACCAATTTAATGAAGATTTATCATGAAGAAGGGGACATTCCTATTTGTAACGATTAATGAAGAAAAATTAATGTTGTAGACTAAATTCTAGAAGTCTATGTAGGAATGAGAGATGGAGAAAATGAGTATATGTAGGGATGAAGTTTGTTGAGAGATTCATGGAGATATTGCAGAGAGATCATAGGAGTTAATATTAGAGATGGTTGTGTATTCATTGGAACTACTTAGCTAATTGTGAAATAATTGTTATGGTTACCTATGGTTATATAAGGGACCATTTGTACACAAATTGATATATGAGAATGGTTTGATAATAGATTTTCCCCTTTGGGGGAATTAGAGCATGTTTTTCATCCCTTTCTTTGCAAGGAATAGATTATGTGTGTTTCTTATTTCAACTGTGCCTCTGACAGCCATATTGCATCATATCTAGCAGCTCTCGCAACAATAGATTTTGCTGTTGTTGTGTGTGGTATGCAGTTGATGATCACCAAGTAAGGAAGTGATGTGGATGATAAGCGTGAAAGTAATCACCAATTTAGTATGATAGATCTGTGAGAATTCATTTTATGCAAAAATAGTGACATTGCGGGCTTAAAAATACAATAGTGCGTAGTTTCACCCTAGGAGGAGGAACCCACAAGCTAGCTGGAACAAAAGAGCTTGATAAAAAGAGTTCATATTTACAGTTTAAGCTTCAAAAGGCAGCCCTTATGCAACAACAAAATTCGTGAGTAAGAGGATTATTGATATTGTTAAGTCTTAAAGAGAAAGTTACTTTGATTCAACTCAATATTAAATTCAAGGGATATAAGGGTTGAGAGTATAGCCTTGTTGAGAGTGCATGTAATGGTGATATATTTAAGTCTCATGGTGGTGTATCAAATTTTATGCTGAATTTAGTAAAGTAATGTATGAGTCTTAAGTTTTAAGTCCAAATATTATGGTTAAATCCATGTTCAATTATTGTTTAAGAATGCTTGAGGAAAGGATTCATGATAAAGTTGACCTAAATTTGGAAAGTTTAATTAAGTTTAGACTCTGAATTGAAGCCAGGTAAAGCTGAGAGTCATGAAGAGTAAATCTATTGGTTGTATTTAATTGAAAGGAAAATGTGGTGCATGATCATTGTTACCTGACACCCTAACAGATTGTGTCAAGTCATGTCATAAGTTGAAGAGTCTGGAGTCAAAGTAAAGTGAATTTTAAGTCATGTCACTGGTGTGTCAATTAAGTTTTCCAAGCCAAGGTCATAGATGTCTTGGTTTTTTTTGTGAAACCCAACAAGAACATATTTTGGAAAGCATGTAATTGTAAAATATTGCAGGTGTCTTGTTGGAGGAAGACGTCCCTCCTATGAGAACAATTTTATGCAGGTATTGTGTGGAATATTCAAAGAAAGAATTATGCAAGAAGGAGATGTTGACAAAGAAATTCCATATTGATGTAGAAAGAGAAAAAGGATGCACACTTCAAGAGAAAAGGATATTTGTGGAAGAACCCTACAACAAGAAAGTTGTAATAGAAAAAAGAAGAACTTCCAGTTGCAGTTGGGTAGAATTTGTTTTGAAAATTCCATATTTGCAAATGTGGGTATATTTTTATAGAGGAAGGAGCATGTGAAGCTATTGAAGGAAAGTGAGAAAGTGAAAAACCATACAACTATGGTAGCTGAGGAGTAGAGGAAGATTACAAGGTCCGAGAGGAGAGAACCAGGAATACTAAAAGACCAAGTTCAAGAGAGAATCATGGTGAAACAAACTTGTTATTGCAAAGACTATTTGCAGCTCATAGTGGGCATGGAGAAGCTCACAGAGGAAGATAGGGAAATGACAATGGATAGTCAGACAAAGGGTTCAGAAGGAAGCCATAGAAAAGTATCAAAATACACAGACTCCATGAAAGAAGAAGATGACAGAGAAAGTTGAAGCAAATGGAATCTCGGACATGAACCAAAGAAGCCAAAGACAAGGGCATAGTGAAGAAGAAAACAATGAAAGAAAAGCAATGAGAAAGAGTTTCCTTGTAAATTGACGGATACAACAATTTGTGAACCATGTATTTTGGTGGATGGTTACTTTTTTATATGGACTTCAACAATTTTTATGTTTACAGGTTGTTGAGCACTCAACACACCCTAAAAGGCCTTTGTCAATTTTTGCTTTTTTGGGTACCACTTGATCATTTGTACTGTTTGATTCAAATTCATTTCGAGAAATGTTTTGTCTTTGCTTATTCTCATGAATCTCATCACCTATTTAGGTTTGTTTTGAACTTATGAAACCCCATGAATTAAAAGGACTTAAAACCTGAATAAAGAATCAACAAATGAAACACTTCACCCAACATTCTCAGATTCAACATCGGAAGGATTTCAAAGAAGGAAATGAACCACTCGGGAAAACTCAGTTTTCGAACACCGATCTCCGTCAACATTGGAAAAATGAATTTTTTGTTTTGCATCAAGTCTTGCATAAGGATATCACCGATAACCGATTCACCTTCGATGTTGGTAAAAGACGAGGGGAATAGGTGTTAACAAAGAAAAAAAAGATATCACTAATAGCCGATACCTGATGCGCTTATCGAAATTGAAGAAAACTTAAAAGGATCACAACAAAAATTCTGACTGTGCTAAAAGATATTCCCGATCGCCGATCCCCGATGCGTTTTCGGCATCAAATTTTTTTTGAGGAAGCTAATTCGAAGAAAGCACTTGATAGGTTTATCACTGATCGTCGACCCTGGATACTTTTTCGGCACTAGAAAGATAAGTTTTTTTTTAGAACAAAAAACTTAAGGAAAGTACTGACTCTGATTAATACACGCGAATAAGGTCACCGGTCTTCAACGCCACATGTCTTTACCAGATTGGAGAACCGTACGATATAGTTTTACCTCAAGTCATTCTTGGTTCCTTGGGTCTGAGTCATACCTCCGAGTCAGCTTTGCCACAAAAGCATTGTATAATGAAATTGATAGGCGTCGGAGCTTTTTGTAGAAGGACATCAACGAAAAATTTCATAGCACATCCCTGATCCCCGTTCCACTCACTAAGAGAGCATAAATGATGGGACATTTTAGCATTAGATACGATAGGATTTTGAGCATTTAAGAAGCTAATTAATACAAAATCCCACAATGTTAGTTGCTACCTCATTCGCTAATAAAAACAGCCTTTTAAAATCGTCGATAGACCACATCACCCCCCGCGCCTCCACCATCAACCCACGATGAATTTAAGTTGTAGAGATTCAACAATAGATTTTCTTAAATTTCACTCGTCACTCGAATTGAATGGCTGATGTGACACAGTAAGTTCTTCCCTGTTTAAATTCTCTTGAGCCATTGTAAACAAAATCATTTTGCACGCAAGGAAATTCAGAGCATTCGAAGAAGCAAGATGAGTAATTCGAAGGCTGTAGAGATTTTGTGAGTATCAAAATAACCAGGTTTTAGCAAGCTTCACAGGTATGTATCCAAGTCTGTATATTTTACATGGATACAAATTATATGTTTCTTATCTGGTTTTGTTCTTTACACAATCTTTGAAGGTTTATTTTAGTTGCAGGAATAATGCCGCCAAGAAATCCAAGCACCAGACGATCACCGAGGTCACCGAAGCTGAAAGAACAAGAGGTAGGTGAAGGTTCCTCTCTAGGGGCCGTAAGACAATTAGAATACACTCCGAGGCCGAAACCTGCCACTAAGAAAATGACGAAGAAGGTTTTCATCCAGCCTTCAGCCTTTGGAGATATAGAGGCAAGCACAGGGTCCAAGATGGTGCTCCCACAGTAGGGAGAACTCTTTAACAAGATAAACTGGGAGGAATACCTGAAATATGTCCTACACAGTGATCGAGATGTAAGAGCACTTGATGATGAGGTGTTCCTGAACATCTGATGATCATACTTGCATATCGTGGCAAGAAAAACCCTTGTTTTTCCCTGTATTGAATTTTTGAAGTGGCTCATCGACCACACAGACACACAAAAATGTTTAATCAACAATTACAATGGTGGGTGTGTCGGAGTGTTCCTACTAGTGGAAGTTCAAAAATACTACAATCTTAGAGATCCTGAGGAGTGACTAAACACAGACTTCGTGGTGAAGTTCTAAGAATGCCACGAAACTAGCCAGGTAATGGCCTCATGGTGGAGGGAGGACAAGAAGTACACCAACCAGAGCACCGACTGGTACAGGACGACCAATTTGAGGGAGACATACATCTATTTGATGGCTCTCATTTGTCGATTATATGGAGAGAAGGACTGCTCCATATTTTCAGAGGCATGGATTCTCTTGGCTTACACAATGGCGATCTCTGGGAGCAATTTTAACTAAGGAGCGATAATTTCTAAACAACTGAGCATCTATATACAATAGGCTCAAATGATGAAAGAAGGAGAGACACCAAATTTCTACATGGCGTCATATTTGCTCGATGCCATGTGTGCTAGAAACATCTTCTCTGGCATGAATCTAAGCTGACATGTCGTAGAGCTCTCGGTCCATGTCTATTTCAGCGTGCTATGGGAGAACAGGTATAAGAATTCTTACTCCCTCATCTGTGATGAATTCATCGTGCGAATTTATTTTATTCTTTTTAAGAAGGAATGCTCGAGACTATCGACTGCAGCCAAGAAAATGATATCCAAAGTAGGCCACTAGTACTTAGATGAGCGCAATACCTACATCAGTGGGTTCAGGGCCACCAGAGCACCACATCTCCTACCAACTCATGTCCCAGACCAAATTGTAGTAGGATAAATATGCTATCAAACCATCTTGCAAGGCTACAATGCCACCCTGGTCAAGGACAAAAAGAGAGCGTTCATACCCTATTGTTTCCATGTAGGTTACTACTTGGTAAAGGATACCACTCAAGACA
>ML814447.1:155012-167905 GCA_009831015.1 Picea engelmannii | reverse complement strand
AACACTTAGGCTCCCCTGGCCTAACAAAACTCATAAGCCTACAGCTTATTCAAAACTTGGCTCACCAGCCTATAGAACATATTTACAATTCTTTTGCATATGACATGATCTGTAACGGGGCTCGGCCTTGGGGACACTACAATTATTTTCTTAGAAAGAAATCTAAGGTATTTGATAAATTTAAAGAGTTTAAGGATCTGGCAAAAAATCAGACAGAGAAGAAAATAAAGGTATTGAGAACAGATAATGGTGGAGAATTCTGCGGAAATGAATTCGAAGAATTATGTAAGAAGAGTGGTATAGCAAGGCATAAGACTACTCCATACACTCCTCAGCAGAATGGAGTTGTAGAAAGGATGAACATGACATTGATGGAGAAATAAAGGAGCATGCTCAACAATGTCGGGTTAGGACAAGAATTCTAGTAAGAGGCAGTGGGTACAACATGTTACCTGGTCAATTGATCGCCTTCATCAGCGTTGAATGATCAAACTCCACATGAGGTATGGTATGGAAAGAAAGCCTCTCTTCAAAATATTAGACTGTTTGGTTGTGATTCTTATGTACATGTTCCAAAGGAAAATAGGAGTAAGCTGGATAAAAAGGATGAAAAGTGTATTTTTATTGGTTATAATGATGGTGTGAAAGGTTATAAACTTTGTAACCCAGAAACTGAGAAGACTGTTTATAGTCGTTGTTTTCAGAGAGGTAAAAGATGTGTCCAAACAAGAATTCCTACCAACACAAGATGAACCTAAGAAAATAGAGCTTGAGTTGGATGATGCAAAATCTGAATCATCTGAAGAAGAGGAAGTCGAAGAAGAAGAAGAAGAACCTCATACCTCATTATTGAGGATATCGATGAGATATAAAAGGCAACCAAAAAGGTATAGTCCATCTGATTTTCATTCCAATTTTGCTTTATCTATTACTGATGATGATCCTAGAACTGTTAGGGAAGCAATGAATTCAGATGATAATAAACTCTGGAAGAAGGCCATGGTTGAAGAAATGGATGCCTTGGATAAGAATGAGGCATGGGATACAGTTGAGTTTCCAGCTGGAATAAAATCTGTTGGTAGCAAATGGTTGTTTAAGAAGAAATTTAATGCACAAGGTAAAGTGGAGAAATACAAAGCCCAGTTAGTACCAAAAGGTTATTCCCAGGTAGAGGGAATTGACTTTGGTGAGATTTTTTATCCCGTTGCTAATTTAACTTCTATTATATTTCTTTTATCTATTGTTGCTTCTTTTGATCTTGAAGTGGAACAGTTGGATGTGAAGATAGAATTCCTACATGGGGATCTGGAAGAAGAAATCTACATGAAGAAACCATAAGGCTTTGTAGTGAAGGGAAAGAAAGAGATGGTCTATAAGCTAAAGAATTCACTATATGGTTTGAAGCAATCACCTAGGATGCGGTACCAAAAGTTTGACACATACATCCTTGGATTAGTATTTGTAAGAAGCATGGATGATCACTGTGTATATTCCAAGCAGGTTGTAATCACTTCATTTATGTAGTGTTGTATTTTGATGACATGTTTTTAGTAGGAAATAACATGGATGTTATCAAGGAGGTGAAATCGCAAATATCCTCCAAATTTGACATGAAGGATCTCGGTGCTTCTAACTTCATTCTGGGAATGGAGATTAAAAGAGATCATGCAAATAGGAAACTCTGGTTGAATCAGAGAAAATATGTTGAGACGATATTGCAGAGGTTTAATATGCATGGAATTAAATTGGTCAAGGTTCCTATTCCTATAGGTGTAAAGTTATCTGCAAATCAGTGTCCCAAGACATGGGAAGAAGAAGAGGACATGTCCCATGTTCCATATGCCAGTCTAGTTGGCAGTTTGATGTATGTAATGCTCTATACTAGACCGGAAATTGCACATGCAATGGGAGTTTTGATCAGGTATATGTCAAAACTAGGGAATGAGCATTGGACAACAGTAAACAGGGTCTTCAGGTATCTTCGTGGCACTACTAGTTATGGATTGTGCTACCAAGGAAGACTAGGATTGGAAAAAGTGTTGGAAATGCATGGCTTTGTTGATGTAGATTGGGCTGGAGATCTGGATCACAGAATATCTACAAGTGGGTATGTGTTTAACCTATTTGAAGGAGCAATCAGTTGGATGAGAAAACGATAGGTTGTAGTGGCACTTTCAACTACAAAAGTTGAATACATGGCAGCCACTCATGCAAGCAATGAAGCAGTATGGTTAAAAATATTTTTTTTAGGTATCGGGTTGGTACAACAAGTAGTGATATTAGATTGTGACAGTCAAAGTGCAATATTCCTTTAAAAGAACCCAACTTATTATTTGAAGACAAAGCATATTGATGTTCAGTATCACTTTGTGAGAGACATGGTTGAGGAAAAGAAGGTGTTGCTGGAAAAGGTTGACACTTTGAAGAATGTTGCAGATTCATTAACAAAGTCTGTAAGAACATAAAATTTCTCCTGGTGTAGAGTAACAATGGGCATTTCCTCCCTATATATTTGACTGTATAATCCCCTAGACCCCTGGATGTAAAGAAAACAAGTGGGAGAATGTTGGGTATGTGTTATATTATTTGCATGTGTGTGTGTGGGTGTGTCAGATATGACAACCATGTTTTATGATCCCTCTAGTAGTGTTGGCTATTTTGTGTGCGCCGGGCGCTTTCCTAGGGGGGTCTCGGGGGGGGAGGTATGCCCCCCCTGGTTAGGCACAACGTTTGGTAACAGGTGGTAGCCCAGGGAAGCGCCCCAAATTTATTTTTTGGGTGGTGTTTTGCTATTTTTAGCTATTTTGTAAATTAATCCCGGATTAAGGTATTAGGGTTTTGGTATCTACGGAATACCTAAATTTTTTTTATATATATTGTATGGTGAATGGTGAAATTCAAGATAATGAATATAAGAAAGGTTTTCCCGATTGAGGGTTTCTGGTATAAAATCTCTATGTACTATGTGTATGAGCCATTGATTAAATTCTGTTTTGCTTAAGAATCTATATGCATTTCTTTACTTCACAGGTTTAAAACTTACAAAACTAACCGGTGTAAGTGAAACTTGAACATGGAAGAATCCTCTAGGTATACTCTATGAATCCAGATCCGATGTCCGTCATAGTCACATGTGTAAGTCCATAAAATATGGGAAACTAGGTTTCCATCTCGCAGTCAGTTACGAGGTGGGTACAGTCAGGCATATTGTAATGAATAGGATAACAATTCTGAATCCCTTCAAGGGTATCGAAAAAAATTGGTCTGGAATAAAACTGAGGATCTCGAACGACTTCAAGGTCCATGAATCTCCATAGTAAAATGCAATCAATATTTTTCTCGAGAAAGACCCTCAGTATACAATCCCCACTACGTTTAGTCCAACTTTGGAGGGGTTATCTCCTTTTCCTTTCCTCACATGACCTCATGTTTATCCCCTGTGTTAGAGGGGGGTCCCAACTAACTATTACGACATTGAACTTAAATAACTCCCTAACTCAGAGTCCAATGTTTTTTTTAAAGTGGCCTTGAAGAGTTTCCTCTTCACACCTAATTCAAGGTCCTACAACCCTAAACTAGTTTGTGAACCCTACAAACAAAAAAGTCTAATGTACTTTATAATAGGTGTTATTTTTAAGGATTAATTTACTCAAAAGGTATGGTAGTGAAACTGATGGTGTTATGAAGAGACAAATAAGGAAGAGAAATTTAAATTACTTGAAAGAAAAATTACTTTTAAATTAAAAGAAAATCTTGTAACCAACTTTTCTAACTGATATTTCAAGATCAGTTAGAAAAGTTGAATTTACTTTTTGTTTTGAATTTAAATGAAGAAATCCTGAAACTTGCTTTCGTTTTGACTACAAACTACCCATATTTCAGAAAATCGAAAAGAACTTGGAAATAAAGACTCTTTTTCCTTTGGAAAATAACAACCTTGACTACTTTACCAAACTAAATGCAAGAAAACAAATTCTCTTTTTCTTATTTTTCAAACTGCTTTAATAAGAAAAAATTGAAGTTTTTTTTTTTTTTTTTCAAAGCAAGAAAACAGGGTCATAGAGAAAACTGGAAAAAAGACTGATAAAAACTTGAAAAATTGCTTAAAACCTTTTAGGGAAAACAAAAGAAGACTAAGGAAACAAGTAAACTGGAACTTATACACAGGCTATGGCCATAAACAAAGACTCTAGTTGATTCAAGAAAGTCCTGAGAAGTATTAACTTCTATCAGAAAAGAGGCAAACCCCCTCTTTATTAAAAATACTTTCATGAAACAGAGATGTTGGTTGTTGCATCAACAACCTATGTACGTACGTAGTTTTTCTACTGTGCAGAGTGTGTATGTACGGAGACAGACTCAAAATAGGTCGCGTACACCTCTGAGACTTTTTAAAAATAAAAAGACAAGGCATACTTATAGGGCATGGAAGGTTGGTATGCACCTTGGAGGTGACCAGAAACCCTAAGAAGACTCATTAAACTTGACTAAAACTTGAAAGGTAAACAAAAAACCAATCAATAACCAAAAAAGTCCCAAAAAAACCCTAGAGAGATCCCTAGTATGGTTGCCAATTCTACTAGAGGGAAAATACCCCCTTTAACTATACCATGGTTTAAGATATAGACAGAGTGAATGACCATCTAAAACTCAATCTAGTTTCTACTCTACCCCAAACATACCAAAATAAATGAAAAGAAAGAAATAGAAGAGAAGATCGGTAACTGTACCTTTTATCCCATGTCTGGTGATGATCTCGTCAAGCTCTATAGTTCCAAAGACTGCAATTCTTCTCCCAAGGCTGAAATGCATCCAAAATTAGGAAAATAAGGCTACAAGCATGCTAATTCTATTCATAAATTAGGTTTATATACCAAATTCTATGTATAAATAAAAGAAAATATACAAAACATCATCATTTGGGACATGGAAAAGAGATTCTTTTATTCATCAAACAAACACTGAAACTTACAATCTGTGTCGACCACCATTCCATGAACCTCGTTCGGGTTCCTCTTTACAATGCTCCAAGTGCACCTTCAATAGGCCTGTTCTCTCAATCTTCTGATCACCTCAAGGCAAGGGAAAGGATTAAGTGGAAGAAGAAGGGGCTGGAGAGGGAATGTTGAGGCAGTGACTTACAAAAGGTAGCAAATGCTTGGGAAATGAAGGGGAGTGAAATTGGGTAGAGTTTCACTGTTCTTATGTTTTTTTTTTTTAAATGAGACCCCAACACATCCTTTTATATGACCAAAGGATGGTTATTTAGTTGGGGGATGGGATATAGTAGGTGAATTGGTTGGGAAACCTCCAATGGCCCGTGAATTTCACCGAATTCCTTACAAGATTTTAATTTTTTCAACTTTTGCAAGCATACGTGGGTTGTTTAGTGTGCAACAAGTGTATGGCATATGTACGCAGGTTGTCTAGCATGCAACAAGTGTATGTACGCGAGCTATAGTGGTGCAGGGAGCATATATGCTCTAAATTTTTTTTTTTTTAAGTAGAGTTTCTCAGCAATGATTTGGAAAATTATACAATCAAGAGGGCCAATTCCATGTATTCATGAGTAGGTAATTTTAGGACTATAACAACAAGTAAGAATTAAAAACATCAATTAAGTTCCTCTTCCCCATTTTCATGGAATGGTTACAGAAGAACCAAACACTTTATTCTTTGAATTTGAATTAGTTTATAATAACTATGGATATAATAATTATGCTTAAAAGATGAGTCTGTTCCCTTCCACTTTCAAGAAAGAAATCCTTGGGTGGTTCATGGGCCTTTACGGACACAATATTCAAACATGGGAAATAATGAAGGATCTATTTATAATGAAATACCAAGAATATATTCAATCAAGATATTCAATAGATGAAATATTCCAAATGACTTAGAGAGAGGATGAATCTTTAGAGGACTATGTTGAGAGATTTAATTTTCATTACAAGAGATCTATTAGTTTCACAATCAACAAATATTCTCTTAAAATAGTTCTCTTTATAGGAGTAAGAGATGAGTGTATGGAATCCCTAAACTTGATTGCATATGGAGATATTTTCAAATACATTTATGATGAGATAAGGGAATTTTTAAATAAATACTCACAATTTTCTACTAAAAATAAGAAAGGGTTTAGAGGAAATATTGCACAAACCTCTAAGATCACAACTACAACAAAGGTATAAATTGGAAATCTATTGGTAGATATGATGACATAAATTTTACATTCACTAGCAATATAGTTCGATATTATTGAATTGAAAAAGAAGAAAGATGAATTGGAGAATGATTTGGCATTATTTTTCCCAATGTATACTAAAAATCATTCTTGTCATGAATTCCCATTGAACAATGTATAAATCTACGATATTTGCAAGGACAATGATGACCTTAATTAGTACCCACAATTGCCAAGTTTGAAGGTTTTATATGAGGGAGAAAAATATAACATGGAGTAGGTTTGTTTCATCAACCATAGAAGGCAAGGACTATGAAACATGAATCAAGGCATTCCATATGAACACCATTGATATTACAAGTCTTCTTGGAGTAACCAATTAACTCCACCTACAAATTGGTATCCTTAGCCTTGGCCAAACGTATTCCCACCTCAATAGCAATGGAAATATCCAAGTTTTCAAAATCAGAAACCACCTTTATTTCCCTCTTGATAGCCCCAACAAAACCAATGGCCTAGTGAATGGTATCCTTGGAGATCCCAACACGTTTTGGAACCAACTCCTTATCAACAAGCATTGCTTCTATTTCCTTAGCCAACCAACATTCCACAACATCCTTGTTACCTACTCAAACTGCACAAAACCTAAACAATAATAAAAAAATATGTAACAATGATATGGTAACTCAGAATACCTACTCTATAGAATCCTTACATTGTAATAAATTCCATCTGCATTCAAGGAAATTAGTGGAATTGTTTTCTCCACCGATTATCATTGAACGTATTGATGAAGAGCAGATACAAAATCTTGAAAGTTATACATGGTATCCCACTCTTCAATAAGAAACACAAAATTTAAAGGACAAACCACCTTTTCCAAAAATATTAAACCAACTTGAACCTATGATCCACTTAGAATTTGAATTTTTGGGAGAGCTTAAAAAATTATGTTTCAAAATACCCTTGATCCAAGCCATTAAGAATGTGCCAATTTATAGAAAAGCCATAAGTGAACTATGGTCAAATAAATAAGGAAGAGAAAGGAAGGATCCACAAACCATTGATGTCACATGACAACTTGTTGATATTGTGTTTGGGAAAGTTCTTGTTCCTAAATAGTTTGATCCAAGAATCCCCATAGTGAATATTCACATTGCCAATAAATTGATAATAAACACCTTGATTAACCTAGGGGAACCCATAAATGTCATGACAAAGAACACCTTAAAAATATTGAGACTTCATAGACTCTTGAGAAAAACAAATAATGTTATTAAAATGGATGGTAGATCCACTATCAAACCAAAATGAATGCTAGAAGATGTTATTGGACATAGTTTGAAAGTTCAATGTTTTTTACTTTTTTCAAGCATGTTTTTTCGACGGGTTTCGTCCAAACTCTAGTCAGAAATTTAGAAAAATAGTTGAAATTACATATTTTAGTGTTGAGATTACATATTTCATGTGCCATGAGGATTTTTTAGGGAACTGAATTGATTTATGCATTCAAAAACATGATTTGAGCATTATAAAATTATGACTTTGCTAACAATTACATTGTCAGATTCTGATGATAGTCTTCGAAAAAAGTAAAAAACATAGAAAATTTAGATTTTATGGTGTTGCAAACAAAATTGAGATTATAAATTTATTATTTTATTCATGGAATACCTTGGTTAGAAATTGTTGATTCTTACATTGGCTGTAAAATAGGTGACATGACAATTTTTAATGGACAAACCCACAAAACATTAACATTGTATCCCCCAACAAAACCATTCCTAGAACTTGTAGAACCAATATGGATTGAGGATGAAGAAAATGACACATTCTTTGAGCACCTTTACAAATCCATTCTTACCATTGAAAAATCCTAAACCCTAAAATATTTATATGAATACACTATGATATCAAATTTTATGTAGAATATTTACCTCCCAGAGTTTCAAATTGAAGGATTGAATCAGGTTTTTGATGATGAAAATAACAATAATGGAAAGTGGATGGAGGCCAACTCAACCAATATTATATACTTGACAAATATTCCCAGTGGAACACTATCTAATCCATCAACCATAGGAATAGAATTTTCCCCTGCTAAAACTTTGAACATCAATAACTAGCTAAGCCCTACTTAAGAAAGAAGGTTGATGAATTTTCCACAAAAGAACAACAAAACCTTTGCATGGGAATGAAAATATATGATAGGGATTGACCCAAGAATTTTTAAACATCATATCTATATCAATTATAATGCACATTCCATTAGGTAGCCTTAATAATGAATGAATACATCCCTCGAGGAAATTCTCAAAGCATAGCTATATAAATTCCTATATTGTAATTTCATCTACCTTATTTCAGATAGACAATGGATTTATTTTTTAATTAATGTGCCATAAAATGGAAGAAAACGGTGAGTGTGTAGATTATCAAGAACTTAATAAGGCATATAAGAAGGACCACTTTCCTCTACCATTCATTGATCAAGTACTAGATACCCTATTTGGGAAAAAATACTTTTCCTTCCTAGATTGTCTTAATGGATATAATCAAATATAGATTACCCTACATAACTAAGATAAAACCAACTTTATATGTACACGGGGTACTTTTTCCTACAATTTTTTACCTTTTTGTTTATGCAATGCTCCTGACACATTTCAAAGAGTTTCCCTCTACAACTTTTCAGACCTAATTCATGACAGTGTAAAGATACACTTGGATGACTTTGCAGTCTATGGGAATAGCTATGAGGAGGCCTTAACCAATCTATAAAGAGTGTCGCAAATATGCATGGATATGAATCTTTCCTTTAGTCATGATAAATTCTTCATGGTAATGAATGAAAGAATTTAAATTAATAAGACATCATATTTCAACTATAGGGATCAACGTAGATCATGATAAAAATTCAATCATTCAATACCTACCTACAACTACAAAATAATTGTGGAGTAAAATATATGCATTATTTATTCCAACATTAAATTATCAATCGAGGCTCATAATATTTGAGGTGCAGGAACAATATGTGCAGGATTGGAGTTAGTCTATCCTAATCTAAAGCTGAAAAACACACTTCAAAATTGAATGAATGAAAGCAGTACAAGCACAAATTAAAATTCACACTACAAGATGTAGCTTAAAAGTGGATCACAAGATCATGTCTCCCGAGTTAGATCCCTATCTTCAATGGCTTATTCCTGCAATGGTTCACTAAGCTATGGGAAAACTAAATTAAAGCAACTAGATTAAAAGACAAGTAATGCAATCTAAAATTAAATGTGGAATTTACCCAAACTACCATTCAAATCAGTTAGCTAGATGAGGTTACTCAAACCCTCATGTATGTGGGCTACTGACCTAAAGTATAATTTTCTTGTTTTAGGAGAAAATCCTCAAAACCCCTAATTAATCCTATATTGATAAAATGATGTAATGCAAATAATTCAAAGAAACACACTTTAGAAACTTGCCTTCAGGAAAAGACACACCCACAAATAGAAAGTGAAGTCAATGTGTAGGTACGTGATTGATTTGTTATGTACAAGAATAGAATTGTTTCACATGGATCATCCATTTAACACTGCATTTGCACTCATATCACACTTAACATCACAATAGTGCTACTTCATACAACATAACATAACTTTCACATGGAACAAACATAAATTATAATAACAACAATGTAGCAAAACAATTATATTAATATTGAAACACAACAATATGGTAATATGACAATAGAATAAAGGAATATGTTAAATAATTAAACAAAGCAATAGATAGACAACAAAAGAATATATAACAATGGAAACAATATAACTCATAAAATACAAATATATAACAAAACACAATAGAGTGACAAAATATTTATTCTTATCATAACAAACTAATAATAAGCAACATATAATATATAACAAATCACAATACACACAAAAATAATTAAATAACAAGAAAACAATGTAACAATAATAATATACACTCAAGACAACAAGACAATGTATTAACATAACATCACTACATGATATAATGATTTATAATGAGAAGAGATAGTAATATGATGAAAACACTTATTATATTACAACAATAATAGTATTACAATCAACTTATATAACGTTCTCATATGAAAATAAGATAACATGCATGCAACAACAAACTCTAAGACTTAAACACAAGTTACAGGGTTAAATAGAGATGCACAGAACCAAATCCACGATGATTAATCAAAGGCACATGGAAAAGAGGCGATTTGGAGGTCAATATGTGCATTGAGAATATATACAAAAACTAAATACTTTCAGTGGACTGGTAGTCAATCAAGCAAAGAACTATGTAGAAGAAAGAATGAAGGCAAATTGGATATGATCGCAGAAGACATAGAGCTCCACATAATTAGAATGACAACAATCTGTACAGTGAAGAGAAGGAAAGACACTAGGCAGAGAATGGAGTAGAAATGGCGGGTGCTCTATCTTGAAGATTGATCTACCAAAATTCGTAATAACATTAGTGGAATGAAACAATGTAAAACAAAAACTAAATAACACACCAAAGGTAATGAAATTAAACAAAATTACAAAGCATGAACATTACCTGGGTCGAGGGGCCCGTCCCAACCATGGGAAACATGCATGGAGAGTTAGATCAGATCAGAAATATGCATAGTAGTAATTATTTATTTATTTATTTAATATCATGCTTCAACCTCATAATAATAAAACAACAATATTTTTCTATCTACTGATCTCTGCTTACACTAATTACATTATATTTAAACATATCAATCAGATTCTTGGATGCATTGATCCATCGTTCCTGAGGATGAGATTTTCTTGGATAATAATAAAGAATTAGCTACAACCAATGAAGGATCTCATACTAATTGAAATGATCTGATAACAAAGGCATCAAACCCAAGGCCACACCATCAAATCTGGGTGTGGTGTTTTCAAATCGGAACATATCACGAAATTTGAGCAGATGTCAGTTTGAAGAACCATCAATAACTCCTCAACCATTCATGTTTTTGGAAAACGACCCTTCAAAGACCCAATTTTCCATGCTAGGAACAAAACCGATGTTCCAAATTATTCATATTCTTCTTTATTTGCATGAAAATCGAGGCCGAAATTAACTATCTAGAACTTTTATTAATTTGGAGAATTATTCCCCTTGAGCTGGAGGTTCACACGTGCAACCTCAGTGTATTTTGACACATGATTTGTAGGCCAACGTCATTGCAGAGAAAACCCATGTTTATTATTTTTTCCTCAAAGTGCACGATTATGCTAAACAATGACAGGTACTGTAATGACAATATTGGTGCAAAAATGTTGAACTGTTGTTATGGTACAAGAATACTGATTGTGCTAGTACAAGAATAACACTTCACAAACTATCATAAGTAAACCATGATATAATCATATTTTAACCACTAAAAACATAGAAAAGATGATGTATTAACCACACTAGATATAATGACGAATGATGGCATTTAATTAGGGTTTATGGTGTGTATTAACAATGAAATGCGAGAAAAGGTGTAATAATGAATGTTTGTGTATAGCAGAAAACACGAAAAAAGTGGAGCTCAACACACCCCCAAACCCAATAATTTGTGTGTCCTCATGCAAACAAGGTGAACTCATGATATCCCTATTATGAATTTATGTGACATGGTTTCTTTGTGTAGGTTTTGGTTCTCGTGGAGTGACACTATGGAAACTGATTATACTGTCACAGATTGATTTAAACCATAGAAACATAATTATCATGAAAATGGAGGAAAAGCAGGGATGGGTTATAAGAGGGTGATATTGAATGGTATGAGTGTGGAGAATTTGAAATGATGTGGATGGTGGTCGTATTATCTTGGACACCTTTATACTCTGTATCTTATATTATACTTGAAAATTTTATCTTATATGCTAGATGTTGGATTATTGAGAGGGGGGTGAATCAGTAATAACATAATTATAATACATTTTCTTCAAATGTTATATCAATGTAGAATTATTATCCAATAATGAGCAGTAAGAAATAAACAATCACACACATACATAGTACACCAATGTTTTACGTGGAAACCCAAATCAGGAGAAAACCACAGAATGGTTTTTCTTATATGTATTGAAGAATTACATTCATTGGAAGCACCAACTTCCTTTGTTTTCCAGCTGCAAATGGAAGGAGGCTACAACCTGAGGGAAGCTCCAACTCCCCAATTCTCTGGCTACAACCAGAAGGAGGCTACAACCCCCTATGTTCTTTGGCTACAACTGGAAGTTGGCTACAACCACCTATCCTTGCCCCGTCCTGCCACCCTGAAGTAGAAGTAGAATGATGGAACCACTGTCACACTATCACTATGAGATATACCTCTCTAAACCTGTACCAATAAATATGAACCATGCATCAACCTATACCTCAACCTGTAATCAACCTGTACCATAAACAAGTGCATCAACCATGCACCAACATGTACCAAACAACCTGCAATCAACCTATACCATAAACAAGTGCATCCGACCATGTACCAAGTATGTAACAATCATGTGTCAACTACTCATCAACTATGACCCATCAATATGTACCAACATCATCAAATATACACCTCATGTATGTGCCAACTCATCAACTACTTGTCTCAACCATGTACTCAACATGTACCTCAACCAAAAGCCCTCATCAATTTCATCATCCAAAT